>CAKAOH010001864.1:0-47135 GCA_916701665.1 Sebastiscus tertius
TGATCTGTGCCATACATTTTTTTGCTGTGATGAAAGATATCTCCCTCTAAGTAGCCACAGCTGCCTGCACTTGAGAGATTGCATGTCAAGGGAGCACCGACGTCAAACGCGGTGGCTGAATCGAGGTGACAGGACGGGCAGATGTCACATTGACAGACAGCAAATCCAAGCGGGCCCCTGATTAAGTTAATGACAGCAGCCATCATTCTAATGGGATTGTGTTGCTTGACAATTGCCGGCCGAACACACAAACACCCAGACACAGATGCACACAAACAAACAAACGCTTGCGAAAGCATAGCCAGAGGAGACAAGTTGCCCTGGTGTAAAGAGAAATGCCACCAGTCAGCGAGGCGGCGTCTATCCTGCTTATTTCGAGCACAACAGCAGGCTGAACTGTACAGCTGCAGGGGGGGTGCAAATACAGACGATTTTAGAGGGTTGTAAACTGGCACGATGTCTTACATCAGACATCCAAATTCAACCCTTGAACTCTTTGTTTGTGGTGGTGGGATTTTCTTAAAGGTAAAGTAAGATACAAATGAAAAGAGGAAGAGATAAAAAGCAGCCTCTAGAGTTTATAATGCAAAGTGGTTGCATTTTGACCAAGGAAATTGGTCTATAGAATAGAATGGTTGAAATGCATTTGGGGAAATGCAGCAGGAAAAAGTCATTATACCAAAGCAATGACACTGGAAAAAACTAGTTTGTGTGCGTTTAAGTGTTAATAACATGATAATCTGACCACAGGTCAGAAAACTCTGCTTCTGGGCAGGCTTTACAGGACTCACACTGCTCGGCTATGATATAAAACCATGGGGTTACTACAGTATGGTAGTATGAGTTGATTATGACCTCCAGAAAAACACCCAGCTTGGTTTAGACAGTGCTGACCAAAGTTTTCATCCACTATACTAAGATAAGATAAGATAAGATGAACCTTTATTAATCCCCGGAGGGAAATTCAGGTGTCATCAGCAAACAGAGTGAAACACAGGAGAGGTATAAAGGTATACAAAAATGATGAAAACAATAAATAGAGATATAAAAGATACAGAGTGAATGGGTGAACATAGTGTGTGCAATAAGTAAATGTAGTATGTGCAATAAATAAATGTAATATGTGCATATGTGCAGTCTATAAAGTGGTAAATAGGATGTATGGTGTAAAGTAAGTGTAAAGTGCGCTAGTGGTTAGAGTCCGAGATGGTTGCAGATAGTGCATGTTTAAAGGCAGATAGTGCATGTTAAAAGGTAGATAGTGCATGCTTAAAGTTCTTACTACTACTTCTACTACTAGTTCTACTACTTGTCCAGTGTTGCCACAATTAACAGGGAAACCATGATGCTCCCAAACTCAATATTTAGTCTTCCATCTTTGGCTTTTCATTTAATGGCATTGTTAATGTTATTAGTTACACATGCACTTTTCCTGCTTTGACAAAATCAAAACGTCCACTGTGAAAAGGTCATCCAGGCAACTATTTCTCATAGGTGGTTGAGATAATGCCGTGTTTCTGCAGCTTCCGATTCAAATGTTTATTCCTGCAGCTGGATTCCATGATACAGATCACAATATGAATGTATATTATTATGGAGGGTGCAGGTTCAGGTGAAAATGGGTCTACCAAAAATGCCATTAGCAGCATCTCATCACAGAATAAATAGAATTAATGTAACAGTATCTGGAGGTAGAAACTTTTTTTATATTTACAACAGCACATAGCAGTGCTGTGTGAACAAGAGGAGAGTGCTGCCTGTTGAATTGTGTACTAAAAGGCCAAGATCTTAATGGATGATGGATGGGGATGGCGGGAGGGGGGGGCTGTAATAGGCTTCCAGTCTTTTGTGCGCTGCCTCATGGGAGGTGTGGCTTATAGTGCACTCATGGACTTCCTACCACTCTCCCTCTACTCATCATCATTTCTCTCTCATACTCATCAGGCCATTCAATTTCTCTCAGACAAAAAGCCATAACCTCTCGCACGATCTCTTACACGCTGCGTGCGTTCGGCCCCCTTTCGAACGGAACAAGGGATGGACAGAGAAAAAGAGGGGGAGGGATGAGAGAAAGTGAAGGAAGAGAAGACAAGGATACTGAAGGTGATAAGTAAAAGGGAGCCTGGGATTCTTTCCCGCATAGATTGAAACCTGTGCAGAGGAATATTAGATTAGTGTAGGTCAGGTCAAGAACATTACAGAAGCTGCAGTCGTCCTTTCCCTCCTTCCATTTCAATTCATGATTCAGCTAAGTGGACACAGCCACTATTTATGGTCCCTTATATAAATTGATGGCCATAAAGCTGGATCAACTCCACTTCATTATACAGAACACCAGTTACAGTAGCCGCCACAGGCCTTTATCGTCAATGCTAATGCAGTGACAAGTAAACATACTTTTGGAGAGGAACAAAGAATATCAGCATATGGTGGTTTAGCTTTAAAAAAAAAAAAGGAAATCATCTCTGCCTCCGTCGCTGTTTTCACACTCCCAGCAAACAGCTAAACAACTGGCGTTAACTCGAGCAGGCGACACACACAGCAGATGGTGTTGATCAAATGTAAGAACAGAGACTGTAGTTTAACATCTCTATTCCGCTGCCATCTAGTCACTGAACAAGTCGTGTTTCTCTCCCAAAGGTGCGACATGACAACACCAAAAACTAATTGTCCCTCATCCCTTGGCCGTTATTGGGATGTAAGAAAAACAAAATGCTTGGCTGGATTGATAATCAATGTGAACGTAACTACGGCAACAGGCTGTCAGGCTTTAATTGGATATTTATGGCTCTCGGAACCGGATTGATGGAGAACCGGGAGTGCCCGAAGATCCTGATTTAGTTGACCAAATACTGTTGTGTTTAAACTAAGGAGCAATGAAAGGTTGTACGGATCAACTTAGCTTGTTGTCCTTTGTAACTACATGCAAACAAGACCAAGAGAATATAGTCACACTGGCAGCTCTGTGAGGGTTTATTTAGGTTGCTAACTTGTTCACAATAACAATGTTGACATGCTGATGTTCAAAGTGCATAAGATAAAAACTAATAAAAGAATATAAAAGTGTAAGTTAAAAGAAAAAAAAATTAAAAGGATAATAAAAACAATCAAAAGACAGAAAAGTGCAGCATTTGATCAAACACAAAGTACAGCTGAGGCTGATGGGAGGTCATTAGTTTTGTATAGGTATTTGGTCATAAACCAAAATATTGGATAATTTAAAAAATAACCTTAAGGGACAAGATAATAGTTTTGAATTTTCAATTAGTTTTTATTCTATTTTAGTTTCGATTTTTCGATTTAATTTTAGTTTAGTTTTAGTTGGTTTTTCAGGGTGTGTTTGCTAATTTCAGTTCAGTTTCAGTTTTTCCCAGAAAGGTTTAGTTTTAGTTTTTAAATATTTCGTTTTAGTTTGTTTTTGTTAGGGCCAGGTATAATGTCTCAGAAGTTTGTAACTACACATACAGTCTGGGGATCACCAAAATACTTAAGATTAATCCTCTGGAGACCTATAATCTCTGTACAAAATTCCCTGCCACACTATCAAATAGTTGTTGAGATATTTCAGTCTGGACCAAAGTGGTTGACCTACCCGACTGATCCAACATCGTAGAGCTATCCAGCCAGCGTGAATAAAATATTATGTTGTAGGTGACATGTTCTCTTTGTCAAAAAGTTGTACAGTACTAATTTAACTATAAGTGTCTTTCAAGGTCTTTGAATTGTTTAGTCAGCCATTGAACAAGGAAGAGTTCAGCCACTTGTGGTGAACACCGTCAGGAACACGTGAAATGATAAAAAAAATGAAAGCATTTGCGTAACCTTTATAGCATTTTCCTTCTGTTTGGTTCAGACAAATGAACCATGAAAGTAGCAGGTATAGAGATTAGGTATAACGACGGAGATAAAGTTGAACCTAAACCCAAAACCTGCAACATTATTTTCTCAAAACAGCAGAAAGTGATACAACACATACACACAAACAATAAAATTGTATATTTTTTTGGGCATGTTACAACCCAGACGGGTAACTTTTTGAATTAAGTCATCTAGCTGGAGGATGTCTGCTCATGTTGGATCAGTGCATGGCCTGAAGCGGTGGCTGTGTTCCAGTGTCTGTTCTGACGTGAAATGAGGAGGAGCAGATTGTTTCTGTGTGTTTCCTCGGGCTCTGGGAACTGTGCTAGGAGAGACGGCCTGGATCTGGTCTCGCAAACATTTTATGTTCTTATCTCAAACTAAAACATGAACGGATTTTAAGTTGATAACAAAGAAGAAGAAGAAGCAATAACCAAACTCCTTCACTCCTCCTCCAACAAGCAGGGTTGACACAAGATAATGTTGTGTTAGAAGATCACACTCACCTTTAGGGCACGGGAGCGGTTAGCCAGCAGTTTCTCTATATTCCCAGCAGCTGTCGCCACCAGATCCCTCGCATCGTTGGTCTCCACGCTGAAGTGAGGTCTGTGTTTATGATATATCTGAGTCAATCAGAGGAGAACAGCAGGGGGTCAGAGATCTTAATCAGTTAAGCAGGCGTTCAGACTGAAAACATATTTGCATTAAAAATCGGTGTATCGGTGAGACAATGTAATACAACCATAGAAATAGAATAAAACTAGAATGAACATTCCTTTTCAAATCAACGTACCAGGATGGTCAGAGCGACAGCCATTTTTATGTCTACTGTTGCCATTGCAACCACTGTATTGGGCTAACTTCCATTAGCGTTCAGTGTGTGTTTGTGCGCTTGTAGTCCCACCATGCCAGCTGTGTCTTTTATAAATAAGAAAGAAAGATAGAATTGGCCTTGACAGATGTTGATTTGGCTCTGTGACTCCTCCGCTGCCGGCTTAGCATTCACCATAACTAACAACGATTGCCATTTTCTTTTGTACTAATCAAATGACCATGGCAAACAGTTCAAGTTTGTGGATGGCCATTTTGAAGCTTCGAGTTCGACATTTTGGCCGCCACCATATTGGTTTTTGGCCGTCGCAATCTTGTTTTTTTGCAGTCAGAAGTGACGCAAGAGGGTGGAGCCAGATACACCCGAACACTGAATAAGATATTTTTCGGTAACCAAAATATTACAATTAACATTCATGAATTAAAAACACACTGTGAAAGGGTTAAAGTTAAAGTAAAGACAAAAACACGGACAACATCCAGACTGAACAACGGCGTGGTAGCGAACTGTCAATCACAAAGTAGCCACGCCCTAAATCATACCCTGCTTTATGGTCTATTTGACTCTAAATTGGATCATAATTTACTAAATGAACATCATGCTGTATTGAAGAAGACTTGAAACTAGAGATTGAGGCCATAAACTCATGTTTACAATGTTTACTGAGGTAATAAATCAAGTGAGAAGTAGGCTCATTTTCTCGTAGACTTCTATACAATCAGACTTCTTTTTTGCAATCAGAGGAGTCGCCCCCTGCTGGCTATCGGAAAGAATGCAAGTTTAAGACACTTCAGTATTGGCTTCACTTTTGCCCACTGGTGCCATCGCAGCAGTCCAGTTTAGAAGAAAGAAGGAGCTGCATGGTGATGATAGGTGGATGGGGAAAAGGGAAATGGTCCGAATGCTTACAAATCTCCATCCCAAAAAATAGGATTTCAACCACTAGTTGGCTTTACATAGCCAACATGTACAGTATGTACAAACGTGTAGCACAAAATGATAAGTGGTATGTGCTGTCCTAGCATTAAAACTGATCTCCCTCAAGTTTTCTCAGTCTCAAGACTATCCACAGACTGTATCTGAGGCTGAGAACGTCACTCTGCATCAGCGGTCATCTTCCGTTCTTCATCGGACCTCACTGGCCAAAAGCGCAGTGATTTAAAAAAGGAAGCTACATGTCCACTGATTAAATTGCAATGTCAGGTTATGCAACAAGACCATTTACTGTGCTATGGAATATGCTCCAGCAAAAGAAATAAGAAACACAAATGCCAAACAGCCAATTATTTAGCAGCCTAGAGGGATTTCATTGTCCGACATTCAAACCACAGAGCTGAGGCGCGTGCGTGTATTTGTCTTCATCCTGCAGGCCTCGTGATGAATTTTGCTTTAGTGCAAGAGCAATATTAAAGAGAAATATGCCTGACTTTTAGATTTGGATCACGTTATTACAACATATCCAGGAGGATTTTCTTGGAATTTCTATATTTAATCTGTATGATGGAAGTGTTTGTATGTTATACTGTGGATTTGGGGTGTTTTAGTTGAAAACTGTACAATTCCCAGTGACAAAAGGTACAACTGTAACAATATTAGAAGGCTACGTATAATTTGCAAGCTTCATGACACTCCCTTTTGAAAGTTCTGCATGTTGTGTACAGTACATTTTGTTAAAGGGCGTCCCCAAATGCATCAGCTTCTGTTACAGCAACAGTTTGAGAGGCTTCAGTTACACAAAATATTGCCAGATCTGTTTAATTCTCATTTCTGGTGACATGTCGTGCCACCGAATCAAATAAAAACATGTTTTGTAATGATTTCGGTGATGCTTTAAAGCTGACTGATCATGTTCTGGAAGGGAGCGGGGAGCAAAAGTGCCAGATGCATTATGTCAATCAATGTGGATCTAAAAAGCTTCTTCTCCTTTGTCAGATGTGGGCTTGTGTGTGTGTGTGTGTGTGCAAGGACTATGGCCACCACTTTACAGTATAGTCGTGACGGTGATCTTATCTGAGCGTGTACATTGGGCTGGCAGAATGAAATGATGCAGCGTTATGTCTAATGAGAAGCTACTATATATAGACCGGTGATGTGCTGTGACAGCTGAGGTCGAGCGAGGAGGGTTAGGGAGCATGTGAGAAACGTAATGACTTAAAATACACACCATTCTTGTCAATATTTAACCCTCGCAATGGGTTTTATTTAAATTGAAATACAATGAATTAAGCAAAGAAATCACTGAAAAGTGATTTTTTTTTTTTTTTTTTACTTTTGTATTTATTTGTTTGAAATTTTAGCCTAATTACCAAAAAGAAGATATTTAAGTAGCCAATAAATTATTTTTCTGCAGTGGCAGTGCTCCCTCAAAAATGTACATTTTTAATTCTGTCTGACATAGTGGTTAAAATTGATTGGTGCAATATGTGGGGGCGCTAAAAATACATTGTTATTGCCTATCATTTATATTTCAACAGGCATAAGGGCAGTTAACCAGCTTAGGGGCCAATGTTAGCCGCCGTTTAGTCCCATTAGTCCCATTTGTGAGCACTCCCTACTGTACATTACTCTGGGAGTCTGTACATTAGTCACTTGAGGTTACAGAACATCTAAATCGCTGCGAGTGTTGACAGTTTGTTCATTTGTCTTTACCACAACTGAACCCGTGAAGGAGAAACAGCAAACACTAGCTATACACCCCCTCTTTTCTATGGGAGTATAGTGAAGCATTGGCACAGGTGTTTAAATAAAGCAAACCAAAAGTAACGTCTTGTAGGAATCACAACACTAACTGAGCTAGAAAAGGCATCTTGTATCAATGTTTGTACTGTAAGCTATATAATTAGTAGTGCACAACAAGTTGACAGCACGTCTCCTGGCAATACTATCCCTCGAATGTCATTCAACTGACGCCGTCAAACACCTGTTTATGCTCTATTGAAAAATACGTAGGCCTACATAGCTGCACTATCATTATTGTGCCTTATGGCTGGTTCAGACTACACAATATGAGCTCGACACGGCCGTCGTAGGGCGTCGGCTCAGATCGGGAATGACAATGAGTGTTGTGTGCGATAATCGATCGTTTTATCTCCTGTAGTGTGTCATAGTGACCCCGCGTCTGAGACGTATCATGCTCGTCGGGAAAGACGACCAGCGATGATCGGTCGGCGGGCCGAAGTGTCGATGAGTCTGTCATGTCGCGACAAGAATTTATGACTCTCAATCGCCTAATCTGACATAGTGACCATCATAACCGACAAAATGATTGTGTAGTCTGAACCAGACGTTACACAAAAAGTGAGGAGAATTGAAATTTCAGTTCACAAACAGAAAGTCATGCTTACCTGTATTAGGTTGTCCATACCACTGGCTGTGTCTGTTAATGAGATCAACTCTTTTTGCATCTGGTCCACCCATTCCTTTATCCTATAAGAACACAAAAAAAACAATCAATCAGCCAACCGATCCTCATTTGATGGAAAGCTTCGAATTGGCCTGCACAGTCGAATCAAACTTGTTGAGCTGCTCCAATCACATCCAGTTTGAACACAGCCCACGTGATCACATGACCTAAGATTTATTGCTTATTATTACAATATTCTAAGAAAAATCTGTATTGATTCAGGGAGGGAAAGCATGAAATAATAATGTTTAGCCAAGTGAATACATTGCTCTACTCCACATGAGCTGGCGAGAGCTATTCATAGCTGTCAGCGCGAGAGTGTCACATCCTCGGGGGTGAGATGCTGGTTAATGTATTCTTCTGATGAGAAAGAGGACAGAAAGGGAAAGAGGAAGGGACGGAGAAGAGCACGACAGACACAAACTTCCATTTATTAGACTTTACACTTTGTTTTATGACTTTAAAACACTTAAATAGGATCAGAACGTATTCAACATCAGGACAACCAGTAGTATTCTATGACCCCTATGTGAATATCTGTGTGTCCATCTAAACTGTAATTACCAGTATGTCTAAACCGTTATTAATCAACTTTATGCCTTGTAACTTAGCCACGAGGATTTTAAGGACACCAGTTCCTTATATGGACTCCCTGACATTCAGTTCAGTTCAAGTTATGTGTGGGGGCGTGCATGAGTGTACGTGGGGTCGCCGTGAAACGGTATCCACCATACGCCTTCACTGTCAAAACACCAATGAATCTGACCCTACAAGCACAGTACGAAGTTATATGTTTATTTCCAAGGTAGATTTGTTTTACACAAGCATCCTGATTACGCATTTAGTCGTCCTTCAAAAAACTATTCAACATATTACACTCTTACCAAGAGTTAGGGGAGAGGATCTGGATCTGGATCTGAAAGGAACTGTCATGGACTTTTCACATAGAACGCGGCAACGCCAAACCCAATATTTCCAATGGCTTGCGCACAATTTGTTCTGTGTGAAAGGCCCATCGTGCAGTAAATATGAAACTAAAGCACAGGCCTATTGGCTTATCTAGCTTATTAAACAGTGAAAACAGCTGACCTGACTCTGTCACACGCTGACAAAATCTGCCTACCAGCACCTGTAACCCTAAGAAGTGTCATATATATACTGTACATCCATAATACATGATCAACCCTCACCCACGTTTGGCCGTGGTTTCAGCGGACGCAACCCCAACGTTTCAGAGCAGAGCATACTGCTTATTTTTTCATGAATGAAACCTAATTTTATACACTTGGCAGTTTTTTTTAATCATTCAAATTTGGTGGTGAAACAAAACTTTTGCTTTACTTAAGGAGAAGACATTTCTTCTTAAGAACGGTTGGCGAACAAGACACAATCTTCTCATCTCATCTCAGCAAGAAAACAAATACGCATATTTCCCAAAATGTCGATCTATTCCTTTAAACTGACTGAAATCATTGAAATTGTCATATGCTCTGGGTGAGTTGATGCAGAAATCTTTCAGCAAAAGCAATTTCCACAGGTAATGAATTTTTAGTGTATTTATTTTTATTGTCTTTCACTGCTCAACTGCACATAACACACTCTGAACACTCTGTGCTGTAAGTACACCTACAGTACAAAACCCTCCCACGGCTCCTTTACCACAGCCGATAAAAAATACATGACATAATCCATAAAGAAAATGACCCTTTCTCCCCCACAGTGTGAATTAACCTTCTTCACCTTCCGCACACACACACACTGCTGAGGGGCCTTTGGACACATGAACCCCGTCTATGTTGTCTTATTTAAAAAATACAGTGTAATGTGAGCGGGGTTAGCTCACCCTGGAAACGTGAATACTGGAGCCAACGCATTTAGCCCTCTGAGGGACAGCTGCTTGCGGCTGAGGGCAGATTTAGGATCGGCGTATACTGTACTGTCAGCACATAGCGTTTTCAACCCACCATCATGATCACATGTATGCACACACACACATACTGCAGGTAAATGGGAAAATAAGAGGCTGTAATCTCATACAAATTATTTCAAATTGGACTTTTATTGCTGGTTGCTATGTCAGCTGTACACTGTCAAGATAAGGTCCACTGGCCATAGCGAGCAGGTGTGTGTTTTGTTATGCATGTGACTTTTTCCAAATAAGCTCAGTTGGCCCTTAAGCAAGAAGGGTGGGCCATTACAACAGGTGTCTAATGTGAGTGTGTGTGGTTGGATGGTTATGCTCCATCAAAGAAGAGCTGTTCAATGCCACATTCCATTAATAATTCATTAAATGGACTGTATGTAAGTTTTTACACGTGTAAACGTTTTTTTAATCGTTTTTTATTGCCAATGTGGGAACAGGTTGTGACCTATAACCTAAAAAAATGAGACCGTTCGCAACTTTCTGGGTTTCCTCTTTCAGCCTGTAGACTGCTTTTAATGTGAAGAATGCGTGGAGTTTTTTGAAGAGAAAATCCAACAGATGTGACATCATGCACGCTCGCGAGTTCCTTTACTCTCTCTTAAGCTCCGCTACAACAAACGACCAGCCCCCACCACAACTCAGACTCCAACACAAACTCCACGGACACACAACAAAAAAAAAAAGTTATAGCTAGTGAAGCCTGTCTTGCAAAACAGGAATGTGACCGACGTCGGAGGAAAATAGGATCAAACATCGGCCGGGCCATCGGGCGACTCACGGAGAGACCTTCATTTGGTTTTTAGGTATCAAAACGGACACCCAGCTGGCAAAATTCCTCTTGGTTAAGCTCGGCAGGCAGGCTAACATTACTTCCAAGCATGTGAAATGTACAGTGATATTGTGGTTTTAGCTGTCAATCACATTCAGTCTCGTGCGTGTCGCCTCACTGTTTCAACAGATGCGAGGTAGCGCGAGCAACAGGACGCTGATCGTCATCGAGCTAACGGCCACAGGTGTCCTTGTTAACACACGATTTCTGATTCTCACATATAGCCCCTTTAATTAAATGTCACATCTACATTGAGTATTGCAGAACACACATTCCAAATTAAGTTGCATTAGCGACTGGCCGTGAACTCTAGACGACACTAATCCTGTTTGCAGAGCTTCTTTGTGGAACCCTAATGAGGAGAGGACAATAAAACATGATCCGGGGAAAGTGCCTAACTACACTAGTTGTGGTAAATTCGTTCCCTCACTTGTCTGCAGCAGCTTGGCGGTTTCTACATGAGGTCAGCTTGTAATAGGATAAAACTCACTGCTAATGGCTTATAGTTTGTGCTAGAATTTTGAAATCTCTCTGATCTTGGTTTAATAAAATCTCTTGGGTAAAAAACAGAGCTTTCTGATTAGCCACTTCCACAACTAACCATCTTCTTCTTCCTCCAGTAAAGGGTGCATACATTCCCTGCATTACATCAGGATGTGTGGCTTTCTCCTAAGTGTAGAAAGAGTGTACGTTTCTTTATTAGTAGAAGCAGGCTGAGGAAGTGGTCTTTTAAAAGTGAAAAAAAAAGTACTAAATGAGAGGATGGAAACTTAGAGCAGGACGTGGAAAAATGAGATAGCATCATTATCCCCTCCCATGCTCAGCTACTGTTCTGTCCTCCCTCTCCTTGGGGAAATTGGAGAGGGGGGGCAACATGGAACGGAAGGAAGCGTCCCAAAATGGCTGGTGAGCCCCCGGCTGTACAGCGGTTGCAGACTGCAGGGCTGGGAATGAGAGGAGCCACGTAAAAGTCAGCCAAGTGTGAGACCTGCTGGCATTACAAGCCTCTTTTCTTTCACACTTGTCTCATCGAGTCATTACTATCAGCCACTTGTGAAGCACGTCGTTTTTTTCTGACAGGCGAGACCACTTCTTTTGTTCTTTTTGCCAGTTGTGGTCTCTCGCTATACTTGCTTACTTTGAAAAGGTGCAAAAGTCCAATATACTTGTGATTCTACTGCATGTAAACAACCCTGATGAATAGGCAGTTTAGACCTATAAGTTATTGCATGAGACAAGACTACACAATCACTGTGCTGTTCCCTGGACTTTACTGTTGTGTGTAAAATTGATGGAGTGACCCTTAAATTCAATTATCACAGTATAGCACAAGTTCAGAGAATACTACTCAGCCTATGAAAACAGGTGTATATTGTATTCTGTGGCTCAGGGTGAAGCTTACCAACTTTAACAGCATTTACCAGACGAGGAAGGTCTCGCTACTGAGTTACATTATGGGAAATGTCAACACACTCCCACTCATCAAATATCGCAGCTTGGTCAGTGGCCCTACGCTTCAATCTATGACGCTCTATGTACCCCTCCAGCATCAGTTTTGGACATGGCAGAAACGGCGTTACATAACAAAACTAAAATAAGTCAACGTTGACTTAGTTTTCACACAAGACAGAAACAGCATTCTCCTCAGTGAAAGTCCTGTGTTTGTTTGACCCGTCAATCCAATCCTCCCACCCGCCCCAACTTCCTCGCTCTTTATACTACGTCAGCTGCCTCGGACCGTCTACTAATACGTCCCAATATGCGTTCCATATAGTACTCTAAAGGGCGCCTCGGTGCGTCGGTATCAGAAGCAGAGGGAGACTGACCGAGCGTCAGTAGTTGACGAGTTGGGAGTGAAAATGGGTTGGAAATGTAGGATCCAGTGTTTTTTTGAGGGCTTGACCTGTACTTGAGGATATCTCAGGCTCAATATAAACAATTTGTTTTTAATCCATTGCCCAAATTTACGGAAAACGCAATATTAAATTGCTTGAGTCCCCCTTTAAAGAGGCGCCCAGAGTGTTGGGGTTTTTGCCATCCTTTTCTTTAGCAACTGCCATTGAAACAATAGTCAACAATTGTCTCTTTCTTGTACTTACTTCGCTACTAACTTGTATTTTCTAATTCTTGTTGGCACAAGATTACAAAATTCCCAAAAGCCAGGGCCTCCGAACTCCCCACCCACTCCCCTGGTCACTCTTTGGACTAGCCTGGAAGTTGCCAAAGTAACTGTTATAAAGTCAATAACATAAAATAATCCTGACTTTTAGTCCTTTAGGTGATACAAGCGACTACTAGTGCTTGCTGGAAGTCTACAGGAATGGGCCACATGTTGCAGCAGCTTGTCCTTGACCATGTCGGTGACATCTAGTACTGCAAACTCCACTGTGATGCTTCCAGCCAGCAGTGGCTCTCTCAGGATGAAATACAATTAAATAAAAGTGCTTAGGTCATTCTGCCAGGTGGGAAATATCTGTCACAGTGGACTACCAACTGTGCGTAAAACGTTCAGAAAAAGGCAATGCTAGCAGTAACAGAAATAGGCTTTTAAAGACAGGTAACTCATTCAGCCGTGTAGGAACTCACACATCACAATATCACTATAACACTTTCCTATGCTGAGCCCCGGTCTTAAACATGCACACACACTTTTTTGGGCCTGGACAGGTTTCACACTTGTTGAGAGCTGCGATGAGAAGCTCCGATACCTCAGCATGTTGTTTTGCGATAGTGAAATGTGACTCGAGGTGCACGCAGTACAGATCGTCACGGGTTCACTGACTTTAGAGAGTTGGAGACACACTCGGTTGGAGTTTAGACGAACGGATCACGGTCTGATATGAGGGACTGAAAAGATGACATTAAAATTTCATCAAGTTCTTTTCCATGTCCTCAGTCACAGGCACAAATGTGCCAGCGAGTTAAATGGTGTGAAATTAGATGAGGTGCCGGTGAGCGGTGTCAATATTACCGCAGATAGATAGTGCCACACCGCATCTCTGCAGACCGATTCAGAAAAGTAGACGTACAAGACAAACTACAGTCATCGGAAGTATGTAAAACTTTCTTAAATTAGCTCATTCCTCGACTAGACCAGTGAGCATGTGTCTTAATTTGTGCTTTACTCAAAGTAGTCCCTCCTCCCTTTCCTTTGGCCTCCATCCCTCTAATGACTGGAAGAGAAGCTGCCTCCGTTAGGCCAGCTGTCACGTGTGTGTGTGTACATGTACATGTGTGTGTGTCAACGTCCGTATGTAACCAGAGCAGCGGGTCTTTCAGAGGGCAGTGGGGGTGGAGGGTGGCCCAGGGTCAAAGGTCAACAGGACAGGTGCAGCTCCTAATGTAATGAAGTGGGTGTGACCCATTTGTGCATGTGTTATACAACCCGCCATTCAAGAGTGATGGACTGGTGCAGGACAAAAGCACCGGAGAAACAATTTAGAGTATGAACAATTAGCACGGACTATGACTTTTATGCTACACGAATCAATATTTGTAATAATGTTTCCAGCAGGCAGCTGTTTGCAAGCGAAAGAGCTCTGATAAACCTGCTGTACGTTACCTCCCCCTTTAATCAGCATTATTTGCCACCTTTAAAAGAGGTGGGAAATAAGGAAAAACTCCTAGGAAAACCCTGACACACCATTAAAAGAAAAACAAAATAGCCTTGCTCTGCCGGTTAGGAGCAAACTGTCCAATCAGAGGGGTGAACACAGGGAAGTGGTCCCAGAATAGAGAGCATGACTCAGCATTAAAGCACTGCTGCCTTACCTCTGACCACATTTACCCCTCCGGTTGAGCAGTGTGTGACTGAGAGAGGGGGTGGGGGGTTTCTACACTTCAAAACCTCAGCCTCTGGTCTTTAGCTGTTGTGCAGCTATTTAATACACTTTAGTGGGGTTAATACACTTGTGGGATGGTCGGCTCAGGAAGCGAATATGCTTCAACACTCAAAAACTGTAAACATCAAAGTCTCTTGGGGTCCCGTTCGTCAGGAAACTGTTTAGATTGAAGAATAATTCAAGATCCTTAAAGGAAGAGCAGCTACAGCTCACAATCTGGATTGAATTATTTAAAGGATAATTCTGCTTGATTACAATTTGGGTCTTATTTTCATTGTTTTGGCCATTATGATCATTCCATCCATGAAAAAAGATAGGGCAAGCATTTAAAAAAAACAAAAAAAACATAGAAATTTCTCAACCTTTTTAGTCAACATGCACAAGACTAGAGGTGGGAATCACCTCTGGATACAATATTATCATGATACTAGCGTCACAAAAAGATCTTATTACAATTTTAAACATTTTACGATATGCTGAGTATTGCCGATAAGATATATTGAGATTTATTACCTTTTTTCAACTGTAAATTATGCAAGTTTGTCAACATCTGTTTTATATAATAAGATACAATTTTCACTCTGTTCATCTCAGAGTTTTCATTCACATATCTTGAGGTCAGAGGTCAAGCGACCCCTTTTGAAAATGGACATGCCAGTTTTTCCTCGCCATAATTCCTCGTACCTGGTTGGTACCAATAGATTCCTTAGGTTTTATCTAGTTTTAAATGATAACATCTTTACTCTAGCTTTAAGACTGATCCCGCTACAACCTCTGAAAACCGAATGGCATCCAGGCCATCAGATTGTTAAGAGGTTAATAGTCTATATAATAAAAGATCGATAGTTGACGTCCGTGTATCGATACTATGCTGTATCCATTTTTTCACCAACCCCTAAACAAGACGTCCTTAAAGTACGGTAATTTGAATAGCTACGATTCCACAACAACTGAGCATACTCCATCTGCTGAGGAAGGTCATGTTATAATATCAAAAGCTCCAGAACAGCTACTGTAGGGACCTAGTGCAGAGACTGTTTTTGTCGAATACCTGAACTGCCAATTGCTACTTAAATGTCATCATGTTTGCAGAATTAATAACTTGAATCCAATATTATCACTGATGGAATTGACAGCCAAAACTTTGAAAACAAGACCACCGTTGTAATAAACCAAGAATTACTTTGACTCGACCTCAAACTGTCCTTGACTATCGCTTCATTTCTTCTTTTACCTTCATCCAACGTTCAGATAAAAAAGCTCACAGTTGGGCTGTTACAAGGGGGTTTGCGAGAGTTTGTAATCCGACTTTAAAAGACGGTTCCCTGATGGAGTTCATGGACAGAAGAATGGGAAGATTTTACCTTCGAGTCTGTCTTTACTTTCATACCGAACTTATTTCTATATGCTCTTTTTCTAGAAAGAAAAGCAGCGAGGGGAACTTTAAATAAATACCCTGTAGACTGTATTCTTATGCTTTGGGCTGTCAAAAGTATTGGAACAGTTTTTCATAAAACACTTCCTTCACGTCTCGCTGGTTAGCAGGTGGTGGCTGCTTCAAGTCCTCTCATCTCCGCTGAAACTCTTGGTATTAATAGTCTAATGTCATGCAGCGTGCATGCCATATCCTTGATCAACAGGGGAGGAGAAAGGAGTACGAGTAGGGAGAAGCGCAGCCGTTTCTTTCACCGCGACGACCTTACGCTGTCATTCAGCAGCAGAAGTTTTGAAAGTGTGAACGTATTATTTCTATAGCTTCATAACAGGTTTGTTTATTTTCTGTTTCCTTCTATTTTTTTACAGAGGGATAAACCTGACACAAAGTAAACACCCCGAGCCTAGAAAAATAGATCCAGCAATGTTGAACGCTACATCACTCCCGACTCAAACGCCAAAAAACGCGGGCCTCGCGACTGCTCCGAGAGGCCCAGCATGCTTTTGAGAATCCAAAAGGGCTCAATATCCAATCTCGGAGTTTCCACTCCGGCACCCTCT
Organism: Sebastiscus tertius; assembly: GCA_916701665.1. Taxonomy (NCBI): domain Eukaryota; kingdom Metazoa; phylum Chordata; class Actinopteri; order Perciformes; family Sebastidae; genus Sebastiscus; species Sebastiscus tertius. Next base: position 16,684 of record CAKAOH010001864.1, read on the forward strand.
CTCTCGTCTTGTAAACATCCTCATGTTTTTATACTCCGAAAACCCAGTCTGCGGATCCACATTTGATCTCTTAATACCATCGAAAACCATCACGGAAGGAAGCATCCGACAGCAAAATACTCTTTGCTTTATTTTTTTTTCCCCCCCTTTCTCTTCCTTTCTCCGTCGCATCATGTTGTGGAGTCGTGGTTTTCCAGCACCGGGGAGACAGCTTGAAACCTTAAATCCTCCTCTGATAGTAGTAATTTGGGCTTCTAATCTGTTCTTAGAGAGAGACAAGGCTGACACCATTACAGGAAGGAGAAAAAAAAGAAAGAGAAAAGATGGGGATGTTTGAGGATGGCAGCTTGGATGTAATTGAGCCACTGGGGGGGATAGCTAATAAGAGCTCTGACGACGAAAGCAAGGCGTCTAATAAGCAGCGAGTCTGACAGAGCTTTGTGGAAGACGGAACTTTGTGCCTTTTTTCCCTCCTTCCTCACACTCCCTTTGTCGTTCTTGTGTAAATTCATCACCTATTGCTTCCTTTGATCGCTTGGGTCCATCTCTGCCGATTCTTTCCTCTTTATTTATTCTGTATTCCCTCTTTCCTTCCACCTCTCTGTTGTGTATAACACTTTATTTTCTTATAGCTTACATTTTCATCTAACAAACACATAATGAATAGCCTTATTTGCAACCGACCGCTACTCATTTTCTCTCTAAATGAACTCATAATGTCAGAAACGTCTTTCCTTCGTCCTCCTCCCCTCTCTCCCCTCATCTCCTATGTATCACAAAAGGGAGACAAGTGATGATATCTTTTCCTTTTATTGAGGTCAATAACACCATAATTGCAGGCTTCGTAAATGTCTCGCGGCCTCATTATCTTCTATGGCAGGACGTTATTGATATTTCTGCCGCTCTTCTGCCATTTTCGCTCTCAGCGAGTCAGTCGGAGCCTTTTACCGCGGCCCCCCTGCCTGGATCTGAAGAGCCGCGTTTAAGTGAAGCCTTGACAACAGCATTTTCGGCGCTCTATCTGGCACTTAGGTTTGGGGTGTGTTACAGCTGTGCACGAGCCGACGAGACATTGTATGAGATCATTACCAAAATGATGGGGCGGGTGCTGGTGGTGCAATCGTGCACTGATAGAGCAGGTGTGGTTACAGGAAGCTGATTTTAGTGGGATTGGTTTATCAAGGTGAATTTATGGCCAAAGACAAACAGCTTTGTGTTGACTTGTTTTGCTCAGTTTGAAGCTACACCACAGGTATTTACTGTATAAAAGACAACAAGCCAGACTAGAAAGGTGTTTAAGAGCCGTTACTGAATTGCTTTCTCAGTTAACCACCATACGAGAGGGACTTTTAGAGGTCAGATTAGGGCTTTTTTTTATGGAGTAAGGTAACAGTAAAGGCCAAAACGCCCTCAAGGCGTGCCCCATTTGATGCATGTCGGTTGATGCTCCTATGGCGCGGTGCAGGTATCAGATTTGAAATGCTAACACCACTGAACCATCAGTATTTTAGGATAACTTCATTTGTCATTTTACCCAATGAAAGGGACAGTAGTATCACATTTTTTTATCTGTTCAAAAATGTACCTTAAAGGGAGATTTGTCAAATATTTAATACTCTTATCGACATGGGAGTGGGCAAATATGCTGCTTTATGCAAATGTATGTATATATTTATTATTGCAAGTCAATGAACAACACAAAACAACGACAAATATTGTCCAGAAACTGGATAACTGAACAGAATACTGCATTTAGCATAAAAGAATATGCTCAAATCACAACATGGCAAACTCAGCAAACAACAGCTGTCAGTGTGTCAGTGTGCTGACTCGACTATGACTTGCCCTAAAACTGCATGTGATTATCATAAAGTGAGCATGTCTGTAAAGGGGAGACTCGTGGGTACCCATAGGACCCATTTTCATTCACATATCTGGAGGTCAGAGGTCAAGGGACCCCTTTAGAAAATGGCCATGACAGTTTTTCCTCGCCAAAAATTTAGCGTAAGTTTGGAGCGTTATTTAACCATTCATTGATTTATCCATTCTCAAGAATTCACATTCCAAGAAACGTCTATTAACGAAGTCAGACCAGGCCATGTGGTTACAGTCTGTCCACTGCCGCAGAGGGCCGGGGGGTCAGACTCTCTCCCCCTACCCTTGCCCACGTTTGACCTCACACTCTGGGCCGCGGCTCGCTGGGACTGACTCGCCGTCCCCCTAGCGCCAAGTCGGCCTCGTCCACACCCTCCATGTCAAAAGGCATATACGTCCTGACAGAGCTAACAGCTCCCATTGTATCACCTCTCCCAGCAGGTGTCTGGACACATTAACTCGGAGGAAACAGAATTGTTGTGACACCTGCAAGTGTTTGTACTCGCTGCGGAGCAATCGCACCTGCTGGGGGGATTCCGGCGCAATTCTAAAGAACGACAACAGCGGATAATTAATATTATACCTCCCGTGTGTGCACATGAATATGGGTCAAGTTGGCCACTATTTCCTTTGTGAAATGTCCAGGACAAAGAAATAATGACTGATGTCATTATCAAGTCAAGTAATGGATTAAATATCTAAAATAAAGCTTGTAAAAATGCATAGGAAACATGGCACTTTTTAGTCTCTTAGTCTTTCAAATGATAATAGAAAATAATTAAATGTTATTTTATTAAACAATTTGACTGTCCCCTCCCCCACCCCCCCCCCCACCCCCTCTTGCTCACCCTTGCCCCTCCAGCTGTCTTTCTATCTGCTACATGTCATTCTGAACTCTGCTCAAATGACTAAATCTCCACATGCCTGTCACCTTCACACTTTCTGAGCAACCTCTCTACCCATCCATCCATACATCAATCCGACCATTTTGCCTCACCACACACACACACACACACAATTCTCGGACATACGATGTGTATAAAGAGAGAGATTAGAGGCCCCCCCCCCCCGGCCAAAATGTCCAATTAACGTCAATCTCGACGCCTACACGAGCAGACTACTGTTAGTGCTGTACTGAGTACTAGTCTCCCTGATGGCTACGCACACTGTCCACTGTAGTGTAGTAGTGTAGTGTAGTGTGGCATTAACAGCTCTTACGTGCCAATACGACTCCATTAAGGGGCTCAAGGGAAGCCATCATGGGTCCACTTTTCTCTGCGTCTCTCAAAATATTACACATCAGACGGGCTTGTGGTGTCTCGCAATAGGTATTTTAAGCACTTAAAGCTGGGGTAGGCAGTTTTCTGGAAAAAGCGAAAAACTGGAATTACCGCCCCGCGATTGTATGCCTTCACCAACCGCCCGAGTTACAGTCTACATCCATGTCTGTCCAAACTGTCATCACTTTGTCATTTAATCCTGTTAGATATTTCTGTGAAATTGTTATAATCAGCATATGAATTCTTAAGTTATGGCCAAAAACGTGTTTTGTGATGTCACAGTGACCTTTGACCACCGAAATCTAATCAGTTCATCTTTGAGTCCAAGTGGATGTGTTGCCAAATTTGAAGGAATTACCTCAAGGCCTTCCTGAGATATCGCGCTCACAAGAAAAAGGTCCGGATGAACGGACGGACAACCCAAAAATATAATGCGTCTAGCCACAGCTGTCACTGGCGCGGAGTCATAAAAACACCAGCGTTTGAAAATACATCCGTCCTCCTGCAGCTCTAAGCCCCTCCCACCAGACAAGCTTCATACAGTTACCAGTAGTACTAGTCATTCAGTTCAAACATTATCCCGAATCAAAATATGCTTTTGATTTAAACGTTTGAAATCCACCCCTGCCTACATGCGCATCAGAAGAAAAAAGAACTTCAAGGATGACGCAGGGTAGCGTACCGGTAACCTGCAGATGACTCGGTAGTCTAACATTGGCATAGCCATCAGAGCTGAAAAAAAAATCAACTTGTGGCGTTAAAATCGAAGCCCCAACAGTTGCACTATTTTCTCAACTCAAGGCCAAATATGTGATCGTGAACTTAAAAGACTAGAGAAAACAGCCACAAAAACTTGGCGTGACAACAGGCAAGATGAGCCACAGGGTTTGATTTTAAACTTTCAGTCACACACACGACCTCTTTCTTCAAATATTCTCTTCTCCTTTATCTCTAACTACTTCTTCTCTTCTGTATCTTGTTTTACATTGTTGTACAAAAGCCTTATCACTAAATAAACAATGAAATAAGGAAGGAAAGACACACGCCGGATTTACAACACTGCCTTAAAAACTACACTCCCCGTGCCTTTAAATTACATTATACAGATGTGCTTCCTGTACAGGAGAAGGGCTCCCGACCAAACAGCTGTTAGCTATTCCCGAGGTTGCCTGGGAAACGCTGCAATGGAAAATTCTTGGGAATTTCCATGTGGCAACGGATTGTAGGAAAGTAATGCAGCACCGGGGGTTGCTCCGTTACTCCCGTTTTTTCTTTACAGGGCAGGGGGACATGACATGACTTTTTCTCATAAGGAATTCATGAGAAACTTAAACCAGGCACTGAAGGAACACTCGCATAAACAACGAGTCCGCACAATATGAGCGGGGGGTCGGGGGGGATTTATGGGAAGCCCCCTGTCACGCTATACCCCTCTGTCCTGTATCTTTACCAACATTTAAGCCTTGCCTAAATATAGCCAGGGTTGAGATAGGGGCAAAGGGGAGGGGAGTGGGAGAGAAGCAGAGAAAATGAATGAGGAAAAAGTGGGATAAAGATAAACTGTGAGAGAGGGTGAAAGAAAAATAAAGTGAGAGTGGAGAGCAAACAGTATCCATGGGCACAGATCGTGCACCCTTGCATGTAACAGATATAACCCGCCAGCTGCTTGACTCAAGGCATGCCTCCTGAAATATACCTGCTAGCACCAACTCTCTAGGGGCCGGAGAGGTTCAAATCACAGCCAAGGAAACCCGATACAAGCCCGAGCCGATCATTTCCACGATCTGCTCATTACATTTGAGTCATCCTCTTCAAAAACCTCCCCGTATTATCAGCCGTCGTAATCCAAGTTAGATTTGACACTGGAATCAAAGTCGAAGGAAAAATCTAATTTATCAACTTTAATTCCTTGATTATATTAGATGAGATATTTTGAATCCCCTTCGTCTCTCCCGAAGCAAAGAAACGAGATCAAGGCTCTCTGATTCAATCAAGACAAAAAGGCCTGGAGCTTTTTTTTCCATTGACAAAAATAAATTTGTAAAAAAAAATGTAATAACAGACCAATGTGTTGGACACTGTGACTGTGTGATTTTTCCAGGGATATAGCCACATTTTCTGGTTCAAATCTTCTAGCGCCACAATGACGCATTAACAAGTTGTCTTAGCTGCGAGCCAACTTTTAAAATCACGACTCATCCAGTATTTGTCTGATGGCAGCATTGCAGATTAAAGTCCTGATTATCTGCTTTATCTCCATGTTTATGTATAGTTTTTATTGTTTGCAATATATCACATTTAATGAGCGAGCTGTTTCGGTAGCAGTGCATCCAAGCATCTGGGGTCCAGAGGAAGTTTGGCCGTGAAATAAGATGCATATGGGTGGGAACTGAGCCATATTAATTACAGGCCTATGTCAGTGTCTCGGCCAGGGCTACTGGGATGTAACACGTATCAGGACTGAGTCGAGACATCATGCAAGACAAAGTAAGGCAGAAAACCATTGAGGAAATTACATCTCACCCATAAATTTCTCAAAGAAAGCATTAAGAACCAGCCTGATCGCATGAAAAGGCGTATGAATGACACGATAATGGGCAAGGCATTTAGTGCCCAATTAGAACGCCGTTCTTGCTTTTTGGCTTGTCATTTGTACGGCATGTAGTGTGTACTGACTGCAATGTAAACTCTTCCATGTAAATGTGCTACGCTCAGAGCTGGTGATGTAAAGTAGAAAGTGATAAAGACTGCTTGCCATGGGAGGGTGGATGGGTCCAACAAACACAGGATTTTCAACCAGGTGGTGTTTTGTTTTGTAAGTTACACTAGTGACATTTGCTACGTGCTTTTTAATGACATTTGTGACGTGTTTTCCGAACTTATGTTACGTTGTTTCTGTACATATTTTACTCATTTTAAGCCCAACCATGACGTTTTTCCTAAACCTAACTAAGGGTGCTTTCACACCCTGAAAGCTGTCAATCAAACCCTGGTGCGGACCAAACTACTGAACCAAGACCGCCTGAAAATGGTTCGGTTCCAAGCGGACTCTGGTGCGGTTCGTTTGTGGTCTGAAAGCAAACCAACCAACCACAGGATTTTATGATAACAGATATGTGATTTTAGCGATTTTTAAACTACTAATGAATCCATCTGCTGTGACTGCCGTTTCCCCACGTGGGTCCTGATGATGCAGGATGACAATCGCCAAAACCGTCCAGTCAACGAGTTACCTGTCAATTTGTCTAACTTCATGTTTACTCCTCTGGTTTGTTTGTAAAAAGTCAGTGTGAACAGGAACCGGACCAGAATTAAAACGCAACAATATATAAGTCCCTTATTGGTCCGGAACAAATGAACCCAACTACAGGTGTGAAAACACCCTAAGTGGTTTTGTTGCCTAAACCTAACTACCGGGCGTTACCGTAGTTTTTTTGCATGGCGTACAGATGACACACAAAAGGTAAAAAAATGCGTCCTCATGACACCAGAATGTCCTTGTAATGTCATGCTATTTATACACCTTTCCATGAGATCAGCTTGTAAGAACAGAGGTAGCTTGACCTTAATTCTCACTTGGTTTAAGAAAAAAAAAAAAAGATTTGGGGCAATATGCTTATTCACTTTCTTGCCGAGAGTTAGATTAGATGATTGACGCCACTCTGGACCATGTTTGCTTATAGATACCTCAGGAACCTACCCTATGTATTCGCATACATACACTGTCCCTGCTCACAACTGCCCATGCTGCTCTCTGTTCAGATGAAGTGCCTCCACACATTATGCCCACTGATCGCCAGAGACGAGGAGAACACGAGAAGCGTGGCTCTTTAGCTGGTTGAGCATGAAATCTAGTTAGCTTTTAAAACAAAAAAAAAGCAAGAAAAAAAAAGCAAGTGGGAGAAATGGAGCAGAGGGTGACAGAAACTGAGGATATAGGGAGGATGGAGACAAAAGTGTGTTGGTGACTAAGGCCAAAAGCCAGAAAGAAGCATATGATCGTGTGTTGGATTGGATGGCTGAATGCCTCGGCACATGATGACATAAAGATTTGGACATGTCTTGCATTTTTTCGGCTGTGAGGGTGGTAACAGCTACACATGCAGCATAAATGTCCTTATACAATAGACATATGGGATCAAGAAGGCCAAGTAGTCTGGATTTTCCTTGCCGTCTCTCTTTCTATCTTTTTCTTTTTATCTCTCCTGATCTCTCCAGTGTGCTCGCTGGCGCCGAGATCTCTGGGGCACAAGTCTATGACATCAGACTTTGCATTTCAGATTCGATGATGTTAATCATCCGCCTTCGGGCAACGAAGAAAACGAAGAGAGAGATAGGGAGCCGGACAGGAAGAAGATGGACAGGGGGTTGAACAAGACGGAAAGGGATGCGCGATGAGGACGATAGTGAGAAGGGATGGAGGGAGGGCTGAGAGAAAGAGAGGGCACATGAAGATCTGAAGCAGACAGATGCTGGCATGTGAGGTTAGAGATGGAGCCCAGAGATACAGTCACACTTCAAGCCATGAGACAGGGAGGTGAGAAAGACAGAGAGAGAGGACATGGCAATTGCTGCACACACTGTGTGTGTAAATGTCTGTTTTTAGTCACACAAAGCTACTTAAGACCTTTGCTTATCTGAATTTCCTAGAGGAGAACACACTGGGTCAGTCTCTCCATCCTTGAGGAGTCAATGTGACGCTTGTCACTCAAAATCATCATCACCGCAGGAGCACACCAAGAGTAACGCACAACAACACAGTCTCACGGCAGTTGGTGAAATAGTCATGAAATTTAATCTATTTGATTGGTGCACATAGACATCAATTTCCCTTTTTTTTTTGTGACGCTCAGCACGACTTTCAACGACGTATTTTACTATTTCCGCTCCAGTCTTTTCAAAATAAAACTACTTAGTTAGGTTTAGGAATAGATCGACTTGGTTAGGCTAAGGCAAAAAAATACTTAGTTAGGTTTAGGAAAAGATTGATTTGGTTAAGCTTAGGCAACAAATTACTTAGTTAGATTTAGGAAAAGATCAACTTGGTTATGTTTAGGCAACAAATTACTTAGTTAGGTTTAGGAAAAGATTGATTTGGTTAAGCTTAGGCAACAAATTACTTAGGTTGAGGAAAAAATCAACTTGGTTATGTTTGGCAACAAATTACTTAGTTAGGTTTAGGAAAAGATCGACTTGGTTATGTTTAGGCAACAAATTACTTAGTTAGGTTTAGGAAAAGATCGACTTGGTTAGGCTTAGGCAACAAAACTACTTAGTTAGATTTAGGAAAAGATCAACTTCGTTAGGTTTAGGCAACAAACTACTTAGGTTTAGCAAAAGATTGACTTGGTTAGGCTTAGGCAACAAACTATTTGGTTAGGTTTAAGAAAAGATCACAGTTTGGGTTAAAATAACTCCGGAAGTGGTATAACTTAAGTACGGATGTTATGTGACAGATAAATCAACTTTCAACTTTCCCATCTCACAATTACGTGGATTACATATGAATTGATTTCATCACAAACAAAATGTGAAATTTGTGTCTATGTACACGAATAAATACATTCAATTTTGGGACTATTTAATGAATTGCTGTGCGACTGGGCTGAACACAAGCACACAGGAGGATTTTTTTTTGCTTTTTTTCCTCCACAGCAAGAAACTGTCATCATAATTGATGGCCAAGAAGCAGATGTCCAAATACAGATTCCGTGATATGACTGTTTTCTGGCACCGTCTTTTCCTCTAAATGAAGTTTTTCCTAATTCAAACCAAGAGCTCCTGCCAATCTTGTTGTGAATTTTAATATTGTTTGCACAGATTGCCAATTCCTCTCAGTAAGTCAACCATGTCAGTGAAAGTGGGTCTGTGTGAATATCATGTACACAACCCACAGATCAATCCACTTAGTGCCCATGAAATATAGGGAGTGGGCAGGCCACTCTGCTAGTCTGACATCATTGTGCTCGGCCATTAGGCTGAGTGCCATCGTGGCTCACCGGCACCTCTCTGGGGGGAGACTGTACTTGGGCTGCATTCAAAACTAAAACGCTGGAGTCCAGCCTCCGTCCAAACCATCTGGAATACCTGTTGATTAAGCGTGAGGAGCTGAAACCGGCTCACACACACCTACACGTTTAATTTAGGAACTGTGGATGTATCATCTGTTACAGCTATTAATATAGAGGTTGGGAGTCAGATTTAGACGGAGAGTGATACCTCTACTTCATCTCAAGTTCATAACCCATCCGGCAGGGAGAGTTTTCATCCATATGGAGGTGCGTGATTAAGAAGTGTGTCGAGGTCTACTGAGCACATTACAGATGGCTGTAAATTGGCAGACAACTGTACCTACTAAGATACCAGTAGGTTAGGTCTGAGTGTGAGAACGATGTATATCACATTTTTTCTCGGAATTCAATAAATAAATCGTCTATAAAGGAAAAACAAGGTAATTTTTGTACACAGTACTCCCGTGTGGATTAAATACTTGACAAATGAAAAGTATTTTCTCATTTTAGGAACTTGACTGCAAAATGAACATAACAGTTTTGCGTGAAATTATAGAGAAAAAATAATTAAATACAGACCTAGCCTATATCGCGATAGAAATGATATAGAAAAATATATATACGATAGACATTTTTATATAGTTTTGACGATATATATCGTCATATTTCCTAGCCCTAGTGTGGGTTTTCTAAAAACACTCAAGTGAAGTCATGGCCACGAGTCTCACAGTCTCATTTTAGGGAAGCAACTAACTATTATTTTCATTATCGATTATTCTTCCAGTTGTCTTCTTGATTAATCAATAAGTTTGGTCAAACAATAGTGGGAAAAAAAGGTCCATCACAAGTTCCCTGACCCCAAGGTGACCTCTTCCAACATATTGCTTGTTTTGTCTGACCGACAGTCCCAAAAATCCAAAGAATTTTTCAAATCACCATCATAGAGGACCGAGAAAAACTACCAAATATTCACATGTTTTGGTATTTTTGCTTGAAAACAACAACACGAACTATCAAAATGAATCAGATTCATCCACCAAAAAACAATCTGTGACAAAGACTGCCTTTGTGTGTGGAGGAGATGTCACAGGGAAAAGTTTGGGAACCCCCTGAGCCACACATTGAGACCTCAGTCTACCTTCCTGCCTGGGGGTTGATTCACATGACAGCACGCCAACATGTAACACTGCTGCTGCAAGCTGGCAACAAATGGACTGCATATAGTGTTTCACTGGGTAAAGTTGTATCCGAAGTAATGTGCAATCATCATCACTTTGGCAAGGAGGAAGAGGAGACCTCAAGGATAATGTTCCACCAATTTACAGAGTTGAAATTGAAGATAATATAACTTATCTTTTTGGTGAATAGCAGAAATATCTCAGACTGTAATAACTGCATGCAACACACAGCATTATTATCCAAGAAGACTTCTCCAAAAGCCAACAACAGGCTGTTATGAAGCTTGTACTCACATCTGAGGTGTTGGGAATTGTCCAGTCGACACAGACGAGACGGTTGACAGCAGTAAAAGTAAGCAGACTGAGTAATCCATAGCTTTGTTTATTATTCCCCCTCCGCAACCAACGATCCAAGGGAAAAAAAAGATGCACAAAAAAGAAGGTTTTCACAAATCCACAACAACGCCGTGCGTATTTCTCAGCCAAAACGCCTCACACCGCCATCGGTGCGCGTTTGGAAACAAATCTCATCTGGTATCTGTGTGTTTCTCCTCCTCCCACCGGTGGAGTTGAGGAGTGAGCTTTTTTTGGTTCAGCGTGTGTGTGTGTGTGTGTGTGTGTGTGTGACTGTTAAAGTGAGTGTCTCAAACTGCGATAGGCTATTAGAGCAGATCTACGGCTGTGTGTCAAAAAAGAGAGAAGGAGAAAAGTGGGAGGGCGCATTTGGAGCTTCAGCTTGGCCGGCAGAGCGGTAGTGCCTCTCACAGCGCACACTGCAAAAAATATCTTCATTTAGCAGCGAGGTTCTTACTTTAAAACACGTGGGGAAAGTGCGTTAAAGTGGCTGCTTCCATAAGTTTGAATGTTTTTTTTTTTTTTTTTTTCGTGTGTCCTTTTCTGAATGGATTTGGAGAGATCTGTCACTATATTCTGTTTTATTTAAACAAAAAAATTAAAAGGGACTGTTTTTAACTTTTTTCATGTATAAATCTACCGGGTCGGTTTCCCATGCGTGCCGCTCGCTTTTGCGACTCAAACTACACGGAAGCACCAAAACCGCAAAGTTATATCTAGTGAAGCCCGTCTTGCAAAACAGAGTCAACTCTTCCTGCTCCAGCCCCCCAACCACGGCCAGAAGACACAGGGGAGACCGTAGCTTTGGTCTCCAGGGCCGGAGTCTCTGCTCCTCTGCTTGCCTTCACTCACACACCGCACGCGTTCTCGCGCTCCACTCTTACGTGCATGCGCGCACACTACACACTGCAGAAGAGTTAGTTTAGCTCTGAGAATATCTAGTGAATGTACGGTGGACGTTTGTGCAGAAATAAATGCTGCAGCTCCTCCAGACCAACAGAGGTTTTCCGTGTCTTGTGAAGTGACGGGGCTCCGCAGCGAGAAACGTTATCGCCCCCGACCGGGTGGCGGTGTCTCCCTCCGGCCACAGTCGGGAGGCTGAAGCAGGAAAAGCCAACACTAGGATCAGATCTAAATCATGTTCATGGAGAGACCTTCGTCTGGTCAGCTAACATTACTGCCAAGCAGCTGAAATATAGAGTGATATTGTGGTTTTAGCTGACGTGTGTCGCCTCACTGTTTTGAGCGATGCTTGTTCATGTCTATTTAGAGCGCGCAAGCGCGAGCCTGACGCTGACTTTAGTTGACTTAACGGCCACAGGTGTTGCTGTTAACAAGCAATTCTGAAAGTTACAAATAGTCCATTTAAACATATATTTCTATGATATTTTTGACAAAAGTGGCGAAAAGTGGAATTAATTAAACCTACTTAGACGAAATTCTCTGCTTAATAAACATACAAATAACACTAGATGACATAATAAGGACACTTTTTGAAGTGTGGATTACTGTGCGTGACATTTTTTACAGTGTGTGTTTTTTTGTGTGTTTGTGTTTCTGACGCACAAATGGGTTTCCGGCGGGGTGCTCTCTCAGTCTCTCTACCCAACACCACCACCACCGCCACCACATGCATCAAGCAACAATTACGCATGGCTCTCTCGAGTTTATCAAGCACCGGACACTTGGCACAAAAAACACCGCCCTCGCCACCATGCAGCCACCTTCCTGTCTTGCTGCCCACACTTGTCATTCAGATTGATGGGCAGCATGTCTCCTTTTATTAGCCTTCTAATGAGACCTCCAGCTGATGATCATCAGAGGGCAAACAACAACTAATATAAAGAAGAATCTTTGTTTTCTTTCTTTAAAATTTATTATTTATCTACAGCCAAAACTATTGCTTACCGTGAAGCATAATTAGTGGGAAAACGAGACAAAATGCCCTCTAAGATGCCCTTATAGTGGAGATAACAAGATAAAGTGCTTTCTAGGGTGCCTTTCTAGTGGAGAAAACATGATAAAGGGCCGTTTAGGGTGCCCTTCTAGTGGAGAAAACGTGGCAAAATGCCTTCTAGGGTGCCCTTCTAGTGGAGAAAACATGATAAAGTGTCTTCTAGGGTGCCCTTCTAGTAGAGAAAACATAAAGTGTCCACTAAGGTGCCCTTCCAGTGGAGAAAACAAGATAGAGTGCCCTTTAGGGTGCCCTTCCAATGAAGAAAACATGTTAAAGTGCCTTCCAGGGTGCCCTACCAGTGGAGAAAACAAGATTAAGTGCCAACTAAGGTGCCCTTCCAGTGGAGAAAACAAGATAAAGTGCCAACTAAGGTGCCCTTCTAGTGGAGATAACATGATAAAGTGCCAACTAAGGTACTTTTCCAGTGGATAAAACAAGATAAAGTGCCAACTAAGGTACCCTTCCAATGGAGAAAACAAGATAAAGTGCCCTCTAGGGTGCCCTTCCAGTAGAGAAAATGTCATAAAGTGTCTTCCGTGTGCCCTTCCAGTGGAGAAAACAAGATAAAGTGCCCTCAAACTTGGCCTTAAAATGGAGAAAAACATAATGCAGTGCTATATAGGCTGCCCTACATGCTAGAAAACTTCCTGCATGCTGGTGCCCCATTTTATTATTTTCGCCCCCTGCCTCTCAGACAGCCTGAGTCCGCCACTGCGCTTCTGCATCCTTAATAAACAAGGACGCATCACAAACCAGGTTGGATTTGAGTGCAGATGAGGACAACTTTGTTTACGTCCGGTCACACGTGTTGCTGAAAGCGTTTTTGGGGCCCTCAACGTAGCTGCTGTCCGTGTCAGATTCAGCCAAACATTCAGCAAGGAAAAGCTCACAATTCCCCATCTAATAAAAGGTCCTCTGTTTTATTATGTATATCATTATAAGCCTTCATTTAATTTGCAACAGTGCTTTGCATCTGCTGAAATGTGATAATAAATTCCACTTGCTCAAAGGGCTGTGGCAAATTTAATATGAAGTGACATTTTCTTTTTGCTGGGACAATCAGTAAGGTAAATACCATGAATATACTGTACTTTCTAATGAGTTTTCTCTCCAAAGTCCCTTGCCAGATATAAAATGAATCTCTGACTAATTTCCTCAGAGCTCCTCACTTATTATGGAACCCCAAAGTTATTATTTCTAATCTTAATTTTTTTGTCTACTTATTTGTGTGCATATGAGGCGTGTGCATGCATGCACTGTGTTTGCCAAACGACGGGTCACAGTAGACAAACAAGGCTAAGTGTTGCTCACCTGCTATTATATGAATCCCAAATTAGATTTACTGTGCAAATAGCTGACCAGGTCCCTCCACTCAGGTTTCACTATAACTCATATAAAAGCTGCTCCTCTGGGACCTTTTGCCAGGCAGAGCTCAGAGGTTGGGTAGACGGAGTGTTTACAGAGAAACAGTGAAGAGGCAGGCCAGGTTATAGCCAGACATAAAGAGCAGAGATGCTTTGGAAATGTATAGATATGAGAGAACACAACAAATTGTCAGTTAATGAATAACAAAATGCCCCGAGGCGGTTTTTAAAATACTATGAATTCTGAAGACATTAATCTGGAAGAAAAGCAAAAAGGCACCATGTGTTGCCGCATACAAAAATCCAACAGCAATCCCTCATGCTGCTTCTGTTTTTGAAACCAGCCAAGCAAATGCAACAGTCTCTTAAATAGGATTACACGGGATTTTCACAGGGATTAGTTTGTTTTACAAAAAGCTTCTCAAAAGCAGCAAATTCACTTTGAATAAATACATCCCCATTCCCTTAAATGTTTAGATTACTGACACCCGGTGTGGTTCTATGTAATGTGTATCCTTAAAGGTGCTATAATCAACATTTTTTTATGTCAACAGTAGATCAATTGACCATGTGTAATGTTACAGGGGCCATAAGTAGTAGTGACAAACCCATAAAATGATCACCAAACTCTGCAATCCCCCTCAGTTTAACCATAGACTGTATATAAGAAGTGGACGTAGTCACCGTGACGTCATCCATTGGTTTGTGGACTGGCATTTTGAAGCTTCGAGTTCGACATTTTGTCCGTCGCCATCTTGGTTTTTTGCAACCAGGCGGAGCTAAGTACGACCGAATGCTGAAGACATTTTAAGGCGACCAAAATGTTACAATAAACTTTCATGAACTGAAAACACACTGTTCACAAGTTTTAAAATGAAAACATGGACAACTCCCAGACCGGTCAATGCCGTGGTAGCGACCTGCCAATGACTCTAAATGGTTATACAGCCCACAACTTTACTGTTTTGGTTCACACTCAACGCTCTCATCAGCAAAAATGCACTGGTAAACCCTCCATATATAACATGCCCAACATCAAACAGTAGACAGACAAAGTTAGCAACAAGCAGGTGATCGTAGCAGCTAAAGAAACCAGTCTTCAGGTGTTGGTGGAGAACAAAACAGAGCTAAAAGGAGAGCGAGTATTGGACTTACATTCACCAGGTGGGACCGCTGTAGCTCCTTTAGCCACAAGATTGGAGGTTCGATCCCCGGCTCCTGCTCTCTACACGAACTGTCCTTGAGTGCTGCTTACCCGGGCGCTTTACAGCAGCCCACTGCTTCTAAGTGGGTTAAATGCAGAGGTCAAATTTCATGTATGTATCTATATGTACATGACACATGTAATAAAGTTTAAGGTGGCCAAAAACAATGGACCATTTTTGCCTTGTCATAGCAGGAACAGCACAGGTGAAACTCATTTTGTTAACGATCAATCAATTACACCTGCAATGGTATACTAAGTAGAAACAGGCTTTAACCCTTAAAGGTACAGTGTGGAGGATTTGGCGGCATCTAGTGGTGTGGTTGGAAGTCAGATGGCGGTGTTGGTACCACGCGGTCTCACAAACATGTCAGAGAACTATGGTGGACTTCAGGTAACGTAAAAAATGAGAAAGGCTCTCTCTAGAGCCAGTGTTTGGTTTGTCTGTTCTGGGCTACTGTAGAAACATGGCGGTGCAACACGGCGGACTCCATAAAGAGGACCAGCTCCCTCTGTAGATAACACAACAATTCTTAGTTTCAGGTGACTATACACTGATGAAAACATACTGTAGTTATGAATATTATATTCCATTTCTGCTAATAGATCCCCCAAAATGTTACACATTGTTCCTGTAAGGGTTTGCAATGTTAATGTTTTTTATTCTATTTCTAAATTTGTTGTAATGCACACTGATGGTCAGCCTATACCCAGTGAGTCTGAAAATAAATAGCAAAACTAGTCATGTGGTTAAAAACTGGCTACAAACATGTTCTTTTCCTGTGCATTTTAGATTCAGCTTTGTATAAAGGTTGTGTGTTTCTCAGTTATGCGGTTCACTGCTCTTTTTATTTGAACCTGTGGACCACTGAGGTACAGTTTTTTTTTCAGGTCATGTTTCCACGAAAGAGCAGCAAAAGAGGTCAAATCAAGAGTGCATGTCTGTGTGTAATAGAAAGCGACAGAGGGGTTTATGTAAAGGTTGTGCTTCTGAGTGAATTAGGAATGTGTGTGTGTGTGTGTGTGTGTGTGTGTGTGTGTGCCTGGCAGGCAGCAGGTGTGGCCTCTATCACCAGCCCCCGACCCCACCCACCTGTCCAGGGAATTGCCCGGCTGCCGTCGCCTAGCAACCCCTTTCGCTGTCTCCACGCCGACTCCTCACGACCGAGCCACAAGGCTGTTGTTTTCCCAACCAGTGAGCGCACATCGCTGTGTGAGTGTTCACAATGGGAGCTGCACAGAGAGGGCAAAAACAAGAGAGATAAATACTCAGTATGATAACAAGAAGAAGAGGAAAGAAGCAAACTATTCTCATGGAGGTGATGGGGAAATAAAGATGAGTTTACAAGAGGGCATTATCAAATGAAAACACATATTTATGACTTTTCATTTGCATATTTAGTATTAGTAAAAAACAATAAATCATTCCTTTTAGCGTTATCCTCACCCATTAAGCTATTAATAACCCATTTCAACCAGCTCTCCTCCACTCTCATTTTTAATACGAGAGCAGGAGATGAGGAAGTGGTGCCTAGTAATAAGCTTTAATTTTAAAAATGTAGCAGCTCATTAAAACACATTTGCAGGGCAAAAGCCTTTGCATTTTATTCAAATGACATTTGAAATGCACCCACGGCCATTTTTCACATCAAATTACACTTAAAAGTCAAGTAGAGAAGACACAGTGTGTTTTCTTTTGGCTCGCTCCCACAAGTACATTTGTGATTATCTTTTAGGTTTTATGCTTATTTTTCTTAATGCTGACATCTGTGGAAAAAAAAACGCAGGTTGTAAGCATTCGGAGAGCAGCCAAAGCCCCGTGACATGATACAATATGATGAAGCATCTGTCAAATCTGACTCCTGTCTGAAAAAGTTAAAATGTCACTGTCACATCCTCTCATATTTTTCACTATCTTGCAAGACAAACAAGTTGATGCAGGCCTATATATATATATATATATACAGCTGAGCCTTCACTTAAAAAGGAAAATTCAAAAAACTGCATTCATGCAAAAATGTATTTCCGCCCCTCTTCTTCTTCCCCCCACAGGCTGCCGAGCACGATTCATCTATTAATTCTGTGTTACCCTGGCAACAAATTATTTCCCAAGTTTAAAGTTTAATCGGCATCTCAACCCCCCCGCACAGTGTCTTCCTGGCAAAGATGATCGGACATGTGTTTCAACTCTGCATAAGCTGACGTCAATGTGTTCTTCATTGTCAGGTCAAACTGTTAAGAGGAATGATGGAACACGGAGGAGATTTGGATGTGATTTAGGTGGACACAGTTTAGCTGGAGTTTAGTCATATCCATCTGCTAAATATGAAGCTACAGCTAGGAGGCAGTTAGTTTAGCTTAGCATAGAGAATGGTGAATTAGTGAGCTTTAAAGGTGCCGGTATGTGGATTTTTTTTTTTTTTTACTTTTAGACAGAGCCACGCTTGCCCTTCCACTTTTTCCAATTTTTATGCCAAGCTAAATTAAGGGACTACTGGTTTACTAAATGATTCTCTTCAAGTTATTCACTAATTCATTCATTCTCGTACGATGAATATGAACCAACCCCGCAAATTAGCATAATGATTTGGTAAAAGGGGGAAATATCTAGCCTGGCTTTGTCCAAAACTAACAAAATCCACAAACCAGCACCTCTTAAGCTCACAAATTAACACATTATATGTTAAATAGTCCTACAAATAACTCCCATAAAACCACAACATGCTGTTTTTACAACTTTAGCTTTGGTTTTGTGATTTAACAAATGAGATATAACATGTCAAAAAGCAGCAGCCACGTTACACGAAAAAGCGTGTGAATGATGTGAAAATGCAAAAGGTCGAAATAAGAACGCTGTTCTTGCTTTAGGCGTGTCATTTGTGCACCAGGTATAGTCTGTACTGAGGCCAATGTAAATGCGTCCGTGTAAATATGCTACGCTCAGAGCTAGTGACGTAGAATATGAAGCGAGAAAGACTGCTTATGGCGGGCAGGTGGTAGAGGTGGATGGGTCCAATAAACACAGGGGTTTTGTAAGTTACTTTAGTGACGTGTTTTTTAGTGACATTTGTGGCGTGTTTTCCATTCATATGTTACGTTGTTTCTGTACGTATTGTACTTAGTTTATGACTTCATTTTAAGGTGTGACATTTTTCCTAAACCTAACTAAGTGGTTTTGTTGCCCCCTGCTGGTACTGCACCTAAATACATGCGTTTAATATTCACTTCTCGTTGAGGCAAAAATGCAACACTGGCATGCAACAGGTGGGTCTATTATTACACGCTTTAGCGTGACACAGGGTTGCAAATAGTGAGCTTTAGAGCTGGTAAGTGGATTTTTACCTTTTGGACAGAGCCAGGGTGGCTGTTTCCCCTTTGTTTCCAGTCTTTGTACTGAGCTACTCTAACCAGCTGATAGCAGTAGCTTCATATTTACCAACCGACTTTAAAGTGATATCAATCTTCTCATCCTTCTCTCAGCAAGAAAGAGAATAAATGTAGCCTATTTCCCAAAATGTTGAACTATTCCTCTAAGACCGACATTCTTCATATCTGTGTTGCTGCAAATTCTTTGTCGCTGTTGGACATCTCCCATGTTTTTCCTTTGACTGACCATCAGTGATAACATAAAGCTTTTGTAGGTCACCACACAAAAAAAAAAATCCCATCTGTTTTCTTGCACCACAGTCTCCTCCTTGGTGACAGTCGGCAGGGTTGTGCCTTGTTGACTCAGTGAAAGAGAAGTGATGGCGAATGTGTGTGATATGATGTCTCAGTCGGGACAGGGGCAGCCTCAGTCCCCTCTGTGCACTGACTGATCACATTACTATTAGCCAAAGCTATTCTGTCAGGAGGAGAAGTTATGGCCGAAGCGAAGGAGCGCCGCGGGGTGAAACAGGAATCCAGTGACAGGAAGTCGGCTGTAGGGGGGGATCCAAGGTGATTGGACGTGAAGGGTCTTAGCTGTCCTGTTCAATTTTTTTTTTTTACTTCTAAAATCTTGTTTCCTTCCTCCACAATTAACTTTTGTACTTATCAGTGTTGTCATTTGATAGATACTTTCTCAATAGAGTGAACGGTGATATGGCCTTTGCTTTAGCAGTAAACATATGGTATAACCCTTTATCCTACACTGTAAAAAAAACATTTTTTTTACAGTTTTTTTCAAGAATTTTTACATTTTTTGTCTGTATTTCAAAATGACAGAAAGAAAAATGTAAAAATGACATGTTTCATTTGTGATTTATATGTAAATGGTCTTAGATTTACAGTACTTTTTGTAATCACAATCGTAATTATCTGTATTTAAGCTTTTCTTGATCATTTTTAAAGATAATTATTCTGTTTTTTAGAGGTTTATGAGTCTATTTTAACAATTAATTTATGTTAGAAGAAAAGGATTTCATGGAATTCTAAAAATATTTCTTGTAAAAACACAGATTTTTTTGCAAAACTTCTGAGTTAATGTAAATTTAGGCTTTTGCAACGTAAAATGACATGTTTCATTTGTGATTTATATGTAAATAGTCTTAGATTTACGGTGTATTACTCTATTCTAACAATAAATATATGTTAAAAGTAAAATATTTCTTGTAAAATTACAGTAATAAAGGCTAATTATATAAAGATAATTGCTGTTTATTTATGTTAATTAACGGACAGTATTTTTTTCAGACATTTTCTGGCATCCCTGCTGCCGGAAATTTTTTTTACAGTGTACTATTTATGTTACCAAATATACTTTCTGCCTCAAATTTATCCACTCTACCCAAACTTCATGATCTACAGCTTTATCTCTTGACATTTGCCAGGTTGTCCTGCATAGTGCATACTTAATTCACAACGGCGACGGCACATCCCTATCTGTCTATCATTGTCCAACAGGAAAAAGTCCAGATGGTTTCTACTTTCCTGCTATCTGACAGGTCTCTCTCTAATTGTATTATGATGTCAGATGATTTGATACATCTAGCTTTTAACTGGAGAGAATTTTTGTATCTTGTATAAGACCAGAGTATCTGGGATTTCTCTGCCAGTTTTACAATTCCAGAAGTTAAATATCACCAGCTGAGTCTGCAGCCGTGCTAGTGACTCTGTAAGGCTATATTTAGGCACAGCCCAACACATTCTCAGCCCAGTTCGTCACACACACACTTTCGCTTCGTCAGACCTCCTGGCGACACTTTTGGGTTGCAGTAAACACATGCTTATCGTTGTGAATTAAACAAAAACCACTTGCTTAGGTTTAGGCAACAAAACCTCTTAGTTAGGTTTAGGGGGAAAAACATCATGGTTTGGCTTAGAATTACTACAGTTGTGACGTGAAAATGAGACTTAACGTTGTGAACACGGGACACGAACAGCTGTTTGTAACGTAAAAGTGACACTTAACCCATGGGACACGTACAGCGTTTACCTGGATGAAAGAGAAAAAGTCAAGGGTCACCAAAGTCATTGGGATTCATCCTCTGGAGACAATGAATATCTGTATAAAACCTTATGCCAGGGGTCAGCAACCTGTGGCTCCGGAGCCACATGCGGCTCTTTAGCTCCTCTCCAGTGGCTCCTTGTGGATTTTTAAAAATGGAAATGAATAACTGTTTTTCGTTTACATTTTCATTTTTATTTATCATTGTTGCAGATTCATGGTACGACGGAGTATTAGGGCCATATTGATGAATAAAAATAAATCTGAGATTTCGAAAATAAAGTTGTAATATTACAAGTCATAAGTTTACAAGAAAAAAGTCGTAATATTATGAAAATAAAGTCATAGGTTTACAAAAAAAGTTGTAATATTATGATAATAAAGTCATAAGTTTATGAGAAAAAAATCGTAGTATGAGAATAAAAAAGTAGTAATAGTAGTAATGTTATTTTCTTTTTTTCTCGTAAAGTTATGACTTTATTCTGGAAATCTCAGATTTTTTTCCCTCAATGTGGCCCTAATGCTCCGTCGTACATTTGCTCTTTGTCCCTCACTGTATTAGACTTATAAACTATAAACTTAGACTATAAACTATGTCACCTTCATCACAATGCTCAAATGTTTTGCGGCTCCAGACAGATTTTTATTTAATTTTTTTTGCCTGAAATGTCTCTTTTGATAGTGAAGGTTGCTGACCCCTGCCTTATGGCAATCCATCAAATAGTTATTGAGATTTTTCCAGACTTGACCAAAGTGGTGGATTGACAGACCGACGATCCATGCCGCTACCATGTCTAAAAAAAAAACTAGATATCACTAACCCCTAACATGAATTTCCGCAGTAACTGTTTGGTTACATATCTTAACCGTTGTAATCCCTCTGCAACAAGAAAAACAAACCTCAAAGAGCAAATATTTCAAAATGACCTCTCAATTGAATGTTGACGACTGCTCTTTGGAGATCAAGCCGTGCTCGATGGGCATGTGAACCCTGTGCAACCTCGGATAAGCGGATGCATCCGGCGACGTCGCCTGATGTGGCCTCGCCACGATTCTCTGTCGTTTTGATCAGCCTCAGTGCTCAGTGAATCACAGACGCAGGACGTTTCCAGAGCCCCTTTCTGACGCAGGCCACATCTTTGAAAGGCAAAAGAGAGAGAGAACAAACACATCTTTAGAAGTGAAGGATCTGAGGGATCCGTTAGAAAGAGAGAGGGAGAGAGAACAGGAGGGGGAGTCATGGAGGAGAGGGATGGAGAGGGCGAATATGAAAGACAACACAGGGAACATTAAACGAGAGGGGGAGACAGAAAAGGGTATAATGTAGACTAGACAACGGAGCGGGATCTGGCAGGGAGAGCCTGGCAGCCCTTTGATCAAATTGGGAACGTTTTCAGCATGAAGCACATGAGAAGTCAACCAAGCCATGTCCTCGCACTTAACACCCTTCTATCACAAGCACTTCTGAATAGAAATGATAGAGAGTTAGGAGCGTACCGTACAGTAGGTGTAGTAAGTTAGATGTTTTATCACAATACACTATAAGAAGATGGGTGAAAGCAGTAAATTAAGTGAAATGAGGGCAAATTAATACCCTATTTTATCAATTTACAGTAGTTCAGAGATACAAAATAATACTTTTGTTGTTGTTTGGTAACTCATATAACTGCTGGTTGTAGCTTCACATCAGAGTGGTATCAATCTTCGACTTTGACTCTTAGCAAGAAAGCAAATAAGCCTTCAAAATGTCGAACTATTCTGTTAAAGACTTTTTCCACGTATGCAGAATTTAAATATTGTAGTAATTTAGTCTCTTCAACCTGATGCAATGCGACCCTGTGAATACCAAATACAGCCAGATGTCAAACTTTCTGAATACAGCTTGTGACAAGACCTCAGCGCTCTTCTATATTTAAAAATGTTTTCTCTATTTAAAAATACAGTCGAGACTCACTGCTGCTCCCTGAGCCCCGTACAGCTATCACCGCCGTCTATGGTGTCTGCAACAGGTGTCCACGCAAAGATTATAATTACACCAGATCATCAACCACGATGAAGAGTCCCAACTTTAGTCATCATGATGAGCCTTCACACAACGACAGATCGAGGCCCTGAACGCCATTTAAGAGCATGCAGGCAAAGTGAATCACCCAAAGAGCTGGATTAAATGGTGAAAGTGGATCCGTGTTTTAAAAAGGCTCGATACACACTGAGGATCTAATCAGACAGTGATTTGGGCTTCATAGGGTTAAAGATGCAGTGTGTAGGATTTGGCAGCATCTAGCGGTGTGGTTGCAGATTGCAACCGACTAAAATTTCTCCCATGTGCCAAGCGTGTAGGAGAACTACGGCCAACGCAAAAACTGCAAATGGCGCTATCTTGAGCCGGTGTTTGGTTTGTCCATTCTGGGCGACACATGTAGAAACATGGCGACCAACTTTATGAAGAGGACCCTCTCCATTATGTAGATATAAACAGCTCATTTTAAGCAACCGAAAACACAACGTTTATTATTTTTAGGTCATTGTACACTAAATAAAACATACTTATTAATATTATATTCCATTCCTGCCAATAGATCCCCCCTAAATGTTACACACGATGCCTTTAACCAAACGTTTGATTAATTCTAATAGATCTTTTATTACAGAGACCCTTTAATACTTTATGGTATTTTTAATATTGTGTTTTTGATAGAGTATTCACATAAACATGAGCAAATAGTAAAATAAGGCTAGTTAAAAGAAATTATAAATAGTTGATATTGTAGTGCACCAGTGGTCTAAGACAAATAACAAGTCATGTAAATATTTACTGCCATTTTTGTTATTTATCTTTACTGTGAAATTATCCAGTAAAAGCAAAATGCTGAACACAATAGTATTGTAAACCAGTACTTGTGAAGAAATAATTTATGTTGTCATTTCTCTTATAAACCTACAGTTACTGTAAATCTAAATAGAAAATTTTACTGTTTTCTGGATTAATAATAGCTTTCTTTTTTGAGTGCAAGTAAGTTCCAGGTTGAGAACAGATTACAAGTCCTTGATTGATGAAGTAAAGACTGAATATTGCACCTATAGAGTTAAAAAATCTTTTGGATGCTTGATGAAAAAGTTTATGCTGGTTGAGGTGGTGTTTGTTTAAAATGTTAAAAATCTCTCTTACTCATTTTTATTTAGTACCACTCAGCAGGCAGAAGCAGGTGGTTTGTGGTTGCAGCTGCAGAGTCACCGCCCAGCAGGATGATCCATCCACAGGCCGTCTGTAAACACACACACACACACACACGCACACACACGCACACACACACACACACACACACACACACACACACACACACACACGTTTGTTGTTCTTCTGTCCGTCTCTCAGTCTGTCTCTGGAAATAAAGAGCAACGAAAGGAAAACGCATTCACTGTATCATTTTCCTCGTGAACTCTGACCTCGTGTTTTTTGACAGACAAGAAATACAACAGGTCCAAAAGAAATCGTCTCAAAAAGAGACCATCGGGTGACTCTGCAAAATGGGTTTCTCACGCCCCCTGCAGGCAGAATTATAGAAATGCTGGTACTCATATTTCAACCCATAAAGACTGTATAGTACGAAAGTAGAAAATACAAATTGTCTCTGGAGTTCAGGAGTGTGAGATGAGCATCTGAGCTCCCATTAAACAATAAGCTTTCAAAAGTACCACCGCAAAATGTGAAATCAAATACAGGATATTAGTATTTAAAATGCATAGTGTTTTAAATATGATGATGCAATATATCAACAAAGCACAGAAGGAATGAAAGCAGAATGAGCAAATCAATCTGAAACTAAATTGTGACGTTGAGAAAAACAAACAAAAGCTCTTCAGTGCACCAGAATGTTTTTTTCCAAATTTAAAAATGTTGCTGGTAACATTTGTACAAATCATATAATTAGAGCATTTTAAGCCGGCAGATCATCACCAGGCACGAGAACAATCCAAAAATACTTGCACATGACAAACTCAGGAAGTAAACAACACATGTCCCCAATTTCTCTGGCTGCAACTCAAAGTAACAATTAATTCCTTTTCATCAGCGTCATTGTATTTCATCAGCGTTCAGTCACATGCTGGTGTTCCCTGGCTACAGGCACATTCTTCAAGGCCTTCTGACTTCACACAAGCTGGCCGTGGCGTGATCTCTGATAAATCGATGATCACGCTGCAAACCAGACAACTCCCTGTGTTTAGTTTTCAAAGCCCTTCTCTATCCAACAGAAGTTCGTTGTCAAAATAAAGGCTGACCTCTAAAGATTTGAACAGAGGACAGCTGCTCACGACAAACTACGTGGCTCGACTGTGAGCTTGTATTGTCTCAGACTGATTCACTTCTGTTAGAGCTGGCCTTCTAAACCATCACTGCTGACCAAAATATTAAAAAAAAATTAGATTTAATACAAACATATAACTATTTCAAATGAGTTTGTCCAATTGTCTGTGGCATATCCAATGCTAATGCTTAATTTGCCAGACAATTAATGTTGTTAAGGCTGTTTTAAAGGGCCAGTGTGTAGCATTTCGGGGGATCTATAAGCAGAAATGGAATATAATATTCTATGTTTTCATTAGTGTATAATCACCTGAATCTAAGTTTTCGTTAGTTTAGAACAGGGGTCAGCAACTTTTACTGTCAAAAGAGCCATTTTAGGCAAAAAAGAAACAAAAACATTTGAGCATTGTGATGAAGGTAACACAGCTTATAGTCTAAGTATACAGTATATAAGTCTAATGCAGTGAGGGCCAAAGTGCAAATGTATGATGGAGTATTAGGGCCACATTGAGAAGCCATGGAGATTTCCAGAATAAAGTCATAACTTTACAAGAAAAAAATAACACTTAAAAATGCTACTTTATAATATTATGACTTTCGTATCTACATAGGGAGCGGGTCCTCTTCACAGAGTCTGCCATGTTGCTCCACCATGTTTCTACAGTAGCTCAGAACAGACAAACCAAACACTGGCTCTAGAGAGAGCCTTTCACGTTTTTTTCGTTACCTGCAGGCCACCGTAGTTCTCCAACACTCTTGTGAAACTGCGTTAACATGAGGAGTGATCCCACTAAGTCCTACACACTGTCCCTTTAATCTTTGAAAAGTTTATACACAAATCAACACTGCCATGTTAGGACTGCCAAGATATAGAGAACTGATGACACTCATGATTTATGAGACCACTTTAAAAGTACACACACAAGGAGGAGGATATATATATATATATACTCTGGCTGATTGTTTCTGTGACTTGCCAGAGCAACACAGATGACATCTTTCATTTAAGTACTGAGACGCATTATAATCTTTGGAAACAAGCATTGAAGAATAGTGTCACTGTTGTCCTAACCTAGCTCAAGGAAAGAAGAGGACAAGGAAGAGGGGAGGTGGGGGGGAGACCACCCATGAGTTTGTATCTGAGAAAACAAATAAAAGATGCATTTTTTATTTACCTAGCTAAAACAGGAAATGAAATAAAAGTGGAAACATGTAGAAAACCAATAGAGTTGGAGCCAGGGGAGAGAAAAGAAAACTGATAGTTTTACTAGTGCAGCAAGTGGTTGGACCAGCTGGATTGCATCTCCTTTCATACTGGGACAATTGAATAGAACAGAGCCAGCTCTATACGATATTCAGAGCATGAATATAGCAGCAAACAACTATTTAAACTACATAAAGATAAAGTGGGGTAATGCCTACCTGAGCACAGTATGAAGTCGCTTTCCCTCTCTGTGTGTTGTAATCCAAGTTTCTTCTCTCACCTTGAAGTTGGATGGAGACATGCCGCAGGAGAAAGGAGCTGTCAATCAAACACATCTGTACACTGTAATCAACGAGTAAGTGAAAACACCTGTATAAGGATGTTACCATGGACTTCTTGCTCAAAATAAAAACAAATGGCGCCATCTTGTGGTTATAATCTGTTACTTCACATAACATCATCTGCAAACCAGCTATGAAATCTCTCAGGGAACTTTACAAAGTAAAAATAACCCCAAATTAACCACCCATTTTTCAAAATAAAACTGCTCAATAATGCAATACAGAGATAGAATAGGATGATGACTGAATTGTACACTGATTGATTATATATATGTGTTTTTGTATTTGTATATACTGCGTGTGCGTATATGTGTATGTTTGTATGTATGTATACAGTATATATATGTATATATAAATAGATTTAATTTAATTTAATTGTTTTCAATTATTTATTTTTTTTACTTGTTTATATCATTTTTACTTATTTATCTATTTTTTTGTATATAATATGTTTTTCCTCTATCTATACTGGCTTATTTTATATTAATATTAGGGTTTGTTAAGTTTCTTTTTACCGAGAATGTTATTATTGGGGACATTTGTGAATGATTGTTCTGTTGTTTCAAAATGAATTAAAAAAAACAATAAATATAATATTGAAAAAAAATAATACAATACACAACTACATTTCATTTGTACTGATATTTAATATTTAGACATGGGGCAACAGCCATTTTTACAGCACAATTTGCATAATTTATCAATACCTCCTGTATACAATCACAAAACCATGACAGTAGATTTTTTTTTCCTGTTTACTTACAAGTGAAAAACCAGACAGGTTTTACAAGCATAATCTTTGTACAGTCAGCATACGTCATCAATAATTTTTAATAGGTTTTTCTTCATAATATCCCCCTTCCCCCTCTATAACATTTTTGTTCTATATCTTTCTCTACCTCATTCGTTTTTTTTTCTTTAATAATATCTGGACACAAAAATAGTATGAACCACCAACGAAACATGCAACATCCAGTGTGAGCACATTTAAATTCTCCTGCAACTGCTTTTGAGTTGTTTTACGATAGACTTCTGTGTAGTTAGACATCTGGTAAACCTTTAGTGTTTTGGTGTAAAGGGTCGGGTTAAATCTGGGTCCCTATAGGCAGACATATAAGGTCGTTTCTCAGTCTATCCGCTGTACATTGATCGAGAGAAAAACAACTTCCTTTTACTTCTATGATCACACACCTGTTTTTGTCTGCTAAAAGACCTATTGCTCCCCAAACCCCAGTATAAAAAGCTATGTATTTACAAGGTTGGAAATAGAGAGATAGCATCTGTGTGTGTGTGTGTGTGTGTGAGAGTGTGTGTAATTCGAGAGATTTTAAAGTCGATATTTTTAGACAGACAACACTTAAAAGAAGAGATTAGAGCCAATGACATGCGCGGACTTGGTATGAAGATGCTACACACAAGCACATGGGTATAAAAATAAGAAAAACAAAACACTGACCATAAAACTATAATTTCAGGTATAACATCCATTGATTATGTTGTCTTTTTTGGTCATCTTCTCACACATACTGGAGACTGAAACTATTCAAAGGGGGAGTGCATAAAAATATGGGAATCATGTGAATGTTTTTTCCTTATATTAATTCATAACTATGTAAAATTTGGGATCTGTGCATATGAATTTCCGAGCGTGTGTTGGTGCACGAGGACAAGAAAGTTGGTTCTCTGAGTTTCAGGCCGTCTAAACCTTGTAAACAAGCACTACATTGTGTATAAAAACAAAACTTTTTCTTTTATGTACACCTGATACTGTAAACCAATATAATACAACATATGAAATAGTCTCAAAGGCAATAAATAAAGATTCATATTAGCAATACAAAATAACATAAAAAAAATCAGATTAATTCATGGAGGACATGAAAACAAAGCAGTGCAAAAGAAAAACATAACAAATGTTACCTTTCTTCTCACATTTCTGCCAAGTCAAGATACAGTCCCCACCTTTACACAGTAGATGTTGCATAGAAATAACTCAGCTATTAATTTTCACTGCTAAATTTGATTTATAAATGGTGAATGAACCAGCTGTCCTGCCTCTTGACCCCCCCGTATACGAGCACACACAATGACCTTTTTTCAAGACATAATGGACAGAGTAGACATTTAAAGACGACATTGACGATTTTAAAGTGGTAATATCAAGACATTTATGACAAAAAAAGCCGGGACAAAAACATCAGCATGCTATTTTAATAGCATCGTCGTATATCTTAGAACGGTAATAGTGCTTTTTTTTATGGATAATTTCCGGCACATTTATCTTTTGTTCGCCACAATATCTCCTGATATTGTCATCAATATCTCCTGATATTGTCATCAATATCTCCTGATATTGTCATCAATATCTTTACTTTACCTCTCTACTTCCTCCCCCCTTGGAAAGAAACAAAAATCTCTGGCTATCTCAGGATGTCAGTTTTTACATTCTAAGCGGAAAAAAGTGCAAAATACCACAAAAAGCGTGCGTTTGTTGCTCCTACGAATGAAAGCAGGACTGATATATATAATGTGCCTGGATCTCACAAAGAAAAATACTTAAATCTCATATGGTAAATGTCTCACATTCTAAGGGGCATCATGGGTAAATAAAACCTCTATGTCACAATCATCAAGACTCGATTGTCTGTGATAAAGATATCTATATATATATATCTATCTATATATATTATAATTAATTTCCAGCTATGACACTTCACTATATACAAAGTGAACCTTAGAGGTGATTTTTTTTTTGTGCATACCAAATAGATAAACTCATCATGCGCACAATATATAGTGTCCAATTCAATATATAATCAATATTGATCATTTGATAGAACTCACACTTACGGAGAGAGAAGACGGGATCCAAAGTGAACAAGGAGATGATTTTGTTAATAAATTCATGCTTCTTTTTTTTCCTCTTGAACGGGAATGCTAGGTAGTGTGTTATAAAATATACTATGCTTCCTTCACAGGATAGATTTTTAAATAATTGAGGAGAAGACAAATGATAGAACTCTACGCTAATATCATAATACAAAAATAAATATGAGGATCTCCGTAGCAGGAAGTCTTCAATATTTCATTCCCGAAATGCTTTTTTTTTGTAAATCAATAAAACTCTGCGCTCATAATAAAGCAATGAGGAAAAATCTTTCATGGATAAAACATCTAAATAAATAAATAAATAAATCCACAAGTGTGTCCATTCCCTGTAGAATTAAAATTTCTCTTCTGCATGAATGAGTGTGCAAAGTTGTCTTAAGTAACTGTGTGTGCGCGCGCGTGTGTGTGTGTGTGTTGTGAATTAAAGTGTGTAATACCTGGTTGATTCCGTGCTTGACCTCTGAACTCAGCACCTGTGTTCCCCCTCAGCCCTGGCTACACTGCTATACACTGTACGTCCTGTAAACTTGTGTTCATTTCCTGTAAACGCACTTCCCTTCAAACTTCCTGCACGACAGAAATCACCATCAGAGCCGCCCTTGCGAACGAAAGCATCCTTCAAAACTCTGAGACCTGAAACAAAGATTGAAGAAAGAGATATTTCGCCCCCTCCCATACCCCAAACCACCCTTTTGCCCCACCCAACAAGAGTGGATCAGTGTTAAAGATGTTCAACCTAAGCGTCCCCAGATGACAGAAACCTCTTCGCGCCCTCTCAGGCTTAGTTTTTTTTAATTTTTAGATCGAGTCTCCTTCTATGAGTGGATCTGGGCGGTGCTGGCGAGCAGCTTGTGCCAGCTCACCACACGCTTGCGTAGGTCGACTTTGTCCAGCCACACGTAGGCCTCCCCGATCAGGGTCTTCTTTACAAACTTGCCACCGTTGGACACCAGGAACAGCTGGTGTGAAAAGAACAGAAAGCAGCATGTGATATGGTTGAGTATTTTAAAGAGGACCTATTATGCTTTTGTACTTTTCCCTTTCCTTTAGTGTGTTGTATA
>CAKAOH010001866.1:8208-47022 GCA_916701665.1 Sebastiscus tertius
AAAAGAGGTGTGTGTGTGTGTGTGTGTGTGTGTGTGTGTGTGTGTGTGTGTGTGTGTGTGTGTGTGTGTGTGTGTCTGCGATTGAAATTGGATTACTTGGTAACAGCAGGAGAAGATGGCAGGCTACAAGTGTATTTATAGACAACTCTCTGCCAGGGAGAGGTGAGCATGTTTCCACAGGTTGCTTTAACTGCCAGTTTACACAGAATTATTTGAACCCGGTGCTCTGCAGGCGAAGATGTAATCTCTAAAACACGCAGTACAACGCAGATGGGGAAGAGGGTTCTCACCTGAGGAGAGCTGCTCCACTTTCGTGTAGTTTAGGCAGAGAATATCGTTAACCCAGGCAGTGATGTCATGCCTGCTCATAGTCTCCTGGGTTATTGAGGTAGAATATACGTTGACCGCCATCCCCCAACTGCAACAGAAAAACAACAACACTTAAAAACAAAAAGGCATCTAGAATAAAGCTGCAGTTTCCTTATGCCTCAGGTTAGTAATTAGCAAAATTGTCGCTGATAATTGCAGCTCTAAAAATTCTGTACACAGTGTACACACAGGACATACTTTAATGACACAATAATTAACTAAACGCTTTGGTGACTGAAAAGGTGTCAGTGTGTTTGTTGTGTTGCTACAGCTCTTTGACAACATTTTCAATACATTCAAATAGTTTTCTGCATCTTTCGTGAAACAGACTGAACTAAAGTAGCTCTACACTTACAATGTACGTCGGTAACGCATATTTTTAACAGCAAATCTTTGCCAGTGGTGGACTGTAACTAAGTACATTTACTCAAGCACTGTACTTAAGTACAAATTTGAGATACTTGCACTTCTTCCACCACTGATCTTTGCTATATTTACACATTGGTTGTAGCAGACCTTGTTGGCCCTCTTTCAATTTGTGCCTGCCTGGGATCCTTTAATCTGATTTTACCTGCATGGTAAATAGAAGCCGTAACAAAGTTGGATTAGAAAGAGGTTGTAAATTTACCCGCTTGTTTCCAGGGCACTTGCCCCATTTACACTAGTGTGGATATTCAGGCATATATACAATGAACACATGCATCAGGGATCTCAAACTTTGATCCTTAAAGGTGCTATTGATAACATTGATAACATTCAGCCGTCACATTCTCCCTCCCCCGCTCCATTGCTTTTACTTCACAACAAGTCTTTGACAAGCACAATCTCAGCCGTTTATCTGTTTTTTCCTCACTTACTGACGACCCAGACATACAGGGAATATTTGTGAAAGTCAGTCCTTTAAAGCAGTGGTTCCCAACCTGAATCCTTTAAGCCCCTTCTGCTTGTATCTAAGAAAAGCTGACGTCATCACCCAAAATTGACAAATCCTTCAATTTGAATTAAGGTGTTTCTGTGAATCAAATGAGTTAGTCTTTTTTTTTTTTTTTTTTTTATGAAATCAACTTTCTTTAATGGATATAACTTGTCAGCTAAACACAACAAATATGGATATTTAGTTAGATACATTGTGAATTTTGGAAATGATTACATCTATCTTTTTCCAATAAGTGTTGACTTTTGGACTTTACAACACTCACAGTTATTGGAAATGTTTGGATCACACAAGACGGAAACAACGCAAACACCACTAGAATCTAATTCTACAAATATTTTAATACTAATAATATTAATGTAGCCTGATCTTTATCTGCAACTGTGCACAAATACTGAGTTTAGACAACACGTGGCTAACTAAGTAGGGCTGGTCCAAATACCATTTTTTGGGCTTCAAAGCCCAAAAAAGGTCAATAATATTCGAAGGTATTCGAAGCTTCGCTTTGCGGCGCAGCACAGCACGCTAACATGTTCCTCTATCTGTCTCCATTTCCACCGTTTCAGTGCCAAACAGCGATATCTGTCTGAGAATAACTAATAATAATGAATGTTGAATATGAATAATGTTATGGGATTATTCCTTATTTCATGGGCTATTTTGGTATATATACATTATTATTATAATATACTTATATATAAACAAAAAAAACAAAAACACAAAAACAAAGCATTGGAATACTGTTTTTGAGGTTGAATACCATGGCAACGGTCAAAGCTTCAAAGCATTTGGGTCAGCCCTACTACTAGTACTACTAAATAGCAAAACAAATGTTTAAATAGTTTTTGTATACAGACTTTTGTATTTATCCAGTAAGTGTGTTATTATGGATTTTAGTATGCATATGCAAAACCTAATTGTGACAACCTCAGAGCACAACCACCACTGCTTTAAAGCCCATTTGGTGACTGATTTGACCATGCACACTATATACTTTTACAGAGAACATCCAGTAATCCACCTTTTTTTGTGCATAGTATTTATAAATTTCTGACCTATTTATTTACCTATGCTGTTTTTAGCCATTTTCTCATGTCTTGTCATGGCATACTGTATGTTTGTCATACGGTACTGTATCTGTGCCGTTTGTGTGGACTGTGTTTTTATACTCTTGCTGCTGCCTCTTGGCCAGGTCATTATTGTAAATGAGAATTGGTTCTCAATTGATTTTACCTGGTTAAATAAAGGTCAAATATATAAATAAATAAATATAGGGGTCTGTATATTAACAAATATAATGACTCATGCACCATTAATGCAGTCCTCTTTAATTAATTTAACAAGAAATGAAGACTGCAACATAACCCATTTAATTTAAATTAAATTATAGAGAACAGCTGCATTAAAAAAACAACTCTTTATCAGTGTATGGCAGCGACTGATATGGTGTTAAATCATGCCATGTTATGGGATTATTCCTTATTTCATGGGCTATTTTGGGATTTATACATTATTATTATTATTATTATTATTATTATTATTATATTACTTATATATAAACAAAAAACAAAAACAAAGCATTGTAATACTGATTTTGAGGTTGAATACCATGGCAACGGTCAAAGCTTTTGGGTCAGTCCCACAACTAATTCTACTACAAAAAATTTTTTAAATAGTTTTTGCATACAGACTTTTGTATTTATCCAGTAAGTGTGTTATTATGGATTTTAGTATGCATATGCAAATTAATAATTTTGACAACCTCAGAGCACCACCACCACTGCTTTAAAGCCCATTTGGTGACTGATTTGACCATGCACACTATATAGGGGTCAGATTCAGTAATATGCAACATTTTATGCAGTCCTCTTTTAATTCATTAAACAAGAAATGAAGACTGCAACATAACCCATTTCATTTAGATTAAATTACAGAGAACAGCTGCATTAAAACACCCCCTCTTTATCTGTGTATATGGCAGCGACTGATATGGTGTTTAAATCATGCTAAATCATCATCCTCACTATCCACAGGGTACATTCAGGGTAATAATAGTTAAAGTTGGGTTATCATAGCACCGCAGGAGCAAGATCCTCGGTTGTCTGGTTCATCTGGGAAGGAAGGAAGGAAGGAAAGTGGGCCAGCCGATATTCATGTCAACAAAGCGGATGTACTGTATATGTGCTGCCTGCCTGCTAGCATGCTTTGTTAGCCGGGCGCAGATAGCCAGCCGACACCGAGAACTGGGGCTGCAGCCTGGAGGCAAACACTGGAGGGGGATCAGGCTTGTGCAGCAGGTCATGAAACATTAAAATATCACCCTTAAAAACACACAGATGGTGGTATTAAGGATTATTAGATAGCTGCGATGTCACGATGGGAATATACTACTAGCAGAAGCAGCAGCAGCAGGGCGTCTGTCTCTGTGTATATTCCTGTCATTTCAACAAGCGATCCACTCCTCCTAAATGGTGTCATTACGCACCAAAATGTGCATCAAAACACTTGCCATTATAGCTATAATTTGGGGTGCTATATATATATATACACACACACACAGCAGAATAACTTTGATTTATGCTTCATCCAGAGAGAGAGCTAACATGACAGGAGACTGGGAGAGACAATAACAGCGGATGGGTGCAAAGCAAAAACCAAACACACAACGACGAGGAGGAGGAGGAGGCCGGATTGCAGGGTTTTCTATCTGCTGCAGCAGTGTTTTACCTCTTTATATGATTTTATTTAATTCTTAACATGATAATCATAATCAGTACACTGGTTTTACCTGTAGGCGCGCTCTCCTCGCACTGTATTTTTCCTGTAAGGAATGATGTTGGTTCCGTTGTCCGGGACGATGTCGTTGTTATTCTCTCCATTTGGGGAAAGGGCTTGGGTGGGACCGGGCATTTGAGGTCTCTTAAAAATGTTGAACAGATACTCTGTTCTCTCTCTAGGCCGGGAAAAAACAAAAGAAACCAACAGGAACGATGCAATAATGCTTTAAGAAAGTGCCGCACCTCCGGGTCTCTCTTTCCTTTCTGTCTGCTTATTCTTCCACAAATCTCTGCCCTAATGACGTTGCTGCACCCTGGACCACGTGACTGATGGGGCTGTGCTGCCTCTTCCTTATGGTGGGCTATTTCAGTCAGGACAACCAACATTACATTGATTTATTCTCCTGGGTTTAAAATTAAAAAAAGCTCACATCAACCGGTTTAGATCAATGCTTTTGTTTGAGATGCAGATGAACTTTTTGTTTTGTGGTAAACTCATCAAATTGCTCAGAGATAATGTGACCAATCAACTGGGGAATATATGGATTAGATTAAAAAGGAAAAATGCAGCAGTTTCACCATCAAATCATTAGGTGATAATTAGATTAGGACACACCAAAAAGAAAAAGCAGGCAGACTATATATAATATAGAGAAAAGTGGTGCTGATGAAAATGATTACAACATATGGTATGAGGAAGTGTAGTAAAATGTTTTGATTACTAACCATATATGAGTCAAATGTCACCATAAAAACACATCAATTCAACTGCTAAAATGTTTTAGGGCTGCAACGATTAATAATTTAGTCAATCAACAGAAACTTTATCAGCAATAATTCAGATTATAGGGCTGGGTGATGCATTAAATATCTCAATATAAGGTATATTATGATATAGCATGTTTTCTGGTAATTCAATAAATAAATAGTCTATATGAAATAATCACATTATATTTTTGTATACTCTTGTGTGAATTAAATACTTCACAAATGATGAGTATTTTTTTCATTTTAAGAACTTTAAAGCAAAATGAACATAACAGTTTTAAGTGAAATTATAGAGAAAAAAGAAATATAGGCCTATAGCCTGTATCCCGATAGAAACGATATAGAAAATATATATATATACACAATAGATATTTTTATAGCATTTTGACAATCGTCATACTGCCCAGCCCTAATTCAGATAATCTAATAATTGTTAAATTTACTGGTTCAAGCTTTTCAAGTTTGAATATTATGTGTTTTCTTAATGATAGATAACTGTGTGTAGGTTACTGTTGGATTTTGGACTGTTGGTCGGACAGAGACGTCACCTTGGGCTCTGGGAACATTTTTCACCATTTGCTGACCAAACCATGAATTGATTAATCAAAAAAAATATCCAGGAGATGAATGGATAATGAAAATAATCCTTTTTTATCCCCCATCATTTTTTTGGGATTATAAAATGTCATGAAATAGTGCCCATCCCTATTTCAAAAGCTCATGGGGATGTCTTCAGATGCCTTGATTTGTCTGACCAACTGTCCCAAATAAATATAATAAATATAATATAATATACATGTACCAAATATATTCAATTTACTATCATAGAAGATTAAGAAAGCCAGCAAATATTCCCACTTGAGAAGTACATTTTTGCATGATCAATGAGTTAAATAATTAAATCAATTATCAAAATGGTGGCCGATTTATTTTCTGTCAACCAATGAATCGATTAATCGACAAATCGTTTAGCTCCAAAATGTGTGCGAATTTACAAATGTCCAGTAGGGGTGTAACAATAAGCTTTATCGTTCATACAGAGATCTGAATTCAATACATGGTGTTGTGTTGCAGTCCTGTGGTCGCTGTGCTATCTCCTGTTTGTGTTGTCACATCTGTTGATTTTATATTATAATTCACTGCACAACCACTTCACGTTTAAATGTGAATTCTCAACTACTGTAACTTCTTTTTTCTGTATTGAAATGAAACTTTAATTTTTTTCAAATTGTGAAACTGATAATGCATTCAAATGAATCATTACAGCCCTAATATTAAAATATCAGTATGAGTCAAGGCCAATTCAGTCTGACTTCATGTGGACATGGTTAGTAATCAGTGATGAGAGTGACTGTATGTGGACCAGCAGGTCAACAACAGGCATGATAGGAAAACTGATTTGATGACACAGCTCCATAACAGCACTGAAC
Organism: Sebastiscus tertius; assembly: GCA_916701665.1. Taxonomy (NCBI): domain Eukaryota; kingdom Metazoa; phylum Chordata; class Actinopteri; order Perciformes; family Sebastidae; genus Sebastiscus; species Sebastiscus tertius. Next base: position 14,487 of record CAKAOH010001866.1, read on the forward strand.
CAATACAACACAGCTTTGATGTCTTATACAGGAACTATATGCGTGAAGTATGCCAGCCAATCATACAGCCTCTACCTCTAGCGATGTAGCTTTGCCTTTGCTGTCAGGACCCTGACACCCTGACAGCGAAGGCCTCTGAGGGGCAAAGGTAGAGCATTTCTATCATTCTGCCTTGATTTTTTTCCCTTGTGTTGTTGCTTTATCTAAAAGGCAACCTTCTATGACAGTCCTTTACGTTTTTTTATGTAAAATTTAAAACGCAGACAGTGAAAGAAATGCAGGTACAGACTTTGAGATCAATACCAACGATCCATCTTGCACCACCATCAGTCCAAAGGTGAACTCACATTTTTGGCCAGTAATGCTTGAAACTTTTGATGTGTAGACAACAGTTTGTCCTCTGAGTCAGCGTTTCCCAAACTTTTTTTCTGGAGACCCACTTTTTAAAAATGACAAACCATCGCAACCCAATTCACAATATAGGCCTCATCCATAAATCACGAGAAGAGCGAACGTTCCTTACAATTTTTGCTGCCATTTCCGCATCACCTCATATTATGTTGAATAGGTAAACCAGCCATTTCAAAGAGATGTACGTTTGATAAATCACAACTTTCCTTTATGCATGTGTTAAACATATACACGTGTTAAATACTTTAGAAAGGAGACCAAATAAATGCATTTAGGCGGAGTTAACAGGCCCTTGTTTTTTTTCCTCATCAGTTAAACAAACCGAATGTCCGCTAGCCTTTCATATTGGATTGAATGTTATAAGTAGACTACAATTATCAGAACAATACAAACACTCAGGCTTCTTCATGTGGCAAAGAAATTTTGCAAATTTATTTAGCACTCCTAACAAAATCTCCTGCGACCCACCTGTGGGTCTCGACCCAGTCTTTCAGAATGACTGCTCTGAGTTTCTTGGGTCAGGATGTGTCCGAAAAGTAGTCTTGTTAGCATTAGCCAGGTCACTATAGGCAAAATGTTTTGTCATACACACACCTTTTTTGCTTCTTCAATCATCGAAGCCTTGCTTTAGTGGAGAGAGAGCATCTTTAAGGAGCCTTTAACAAGGCTTATATATAAAGATTTAATTCTCCAGTGTACACTTCTACATCCAAGTGCTGTGACAGCAGTTACTTTTTCTGTTAAAATGGCGAATAACATTACAAACTGTCCTTCAATGCTTTTAAAATTGGGTAAGGGATGTCTTAATACTCACAACATTTGGTCACCATCTGTGTGCTCTCTTAAAACAGTTCCTCTGGTGCCACCATCAGGCCAAAGTTGAGGTCACCATATACAACTTAAGAACTTTTACACAGAGCCTACAGATGGACTCTTGATCACTGATAAATCAATTGACAAAAATAAATGTCCAACAAATGAAGTCTATTGTGTTGTACCAGTTAATCCAATTCTCACTACAATAAGCCAATTATTCAACAGGATTTTCATTCTCCATACTGTTTGAACAGCAGCTCGATGAAGTCGCCTTCTGCTAATGCTTTGCTTTGAAGACGTTTCAACACATTTTCCAAATTCCAGCAGTGTTCCGCTGTGAAATTGTGGCCATAATTCACATCATCGCTCTCATTGATTCAGCTTAAACTAATCGCGCTGGAGCTTTTAAAAGTCACATGTCAGCAAAGAGGATGTATGTGCCACAGATTGCAACTCTGACTGCAACAATTCAACCTTGTGCTGAAATGCGCATTTAAGCTGTGTTTTAAGAATATTTGAAAATATTAGAAATGAATCAAGGCAGTGGTATAAATGCAGGATATCCATCTCTTGTGTGTAAGGAGAAATAGTCAGGATCCCCTGCCTCTGCTGGGTCAAAAGTGCTCTTTACATTTACAATTCCTGCAGAGCGAAACGCAAGGCATAAACCAAGTGCTAATCTCATTAAATGGCCAAACTGTTGACGATAGAAGTGCCTCCAATAATAACTGAAAGCATGCAGTGCTACATTTCTACTACAGTAACGCTAAAGGCTCTTTCAGACTGGAAAGTGACAATTGCAGCTATTTGGTCTCATCACAATCACACAACAGCAATCAGAGGTCTGCTTTGTATCTGGCGTCAAGCAGCAGAACAGTGACATGGTCAAACTTCGGGGCAGCAGGAAAACTGGAAACTCTGAGCTCGTTCACAAGGGGCAGCAACTGTGTCCTCCATACTGTGCTTGGGTGGCAAAGCTATCGCCAGGATGTCACTGAAATGAACTCGCCACTTCCCAGTCTGACGGGCCTTTAAGTGTCACCACAGAAGTGAAGCATGCATGTCCCTGTATGTAAGAACTAAATATGTTAATATTGGACCATATCATGAGAGACGCATGCCCTCTAGGGTTGCTTTTGATTATGCCTTCACCTGTAGAGGGGTTGTCCTCCATGGTGCTCTTAAGGCTAGCACTGAAAAACGAAAGACATACTGTATCTGTCGGACATGTCTGTTAATGTATTCCCGGGCTTTCAGACGAAAAACTGCACAGTGTTGTTGTTTCAGGTACTGGTGAGATGATGGTATATAGGGAATGGGAATGTGACATCACCGACAGCAAGATGGCCATTTATGGAGGATAAAGGGTAAGAGTACGTTCTGCTGGCTGTTTACTGCAAGTGTCAAAAGATAACACAAAACACTGCACAGTGAATAAGACTCAAAAGCCCAAATGTAGTATATAATTTAGTATGGCATAGAGTCAGACACAAAAGTGGGCTAACGTTTTGGTTTTCATTTTGCATGATACTGGTAGATTAAATTTGCGTTTGTAAATTGGACATCAGTCTCCAAAGATTTACATATTTTGAACTGCTGAGAGGTGTTCACTAACGCTGTAACTGTAATGTGTGGAAAGCTGTCAAAGTCCTCCTAATTTGTGAGGATCGATATCATAAACTGACTTCAATTTTATAATATATCGCCCCTTTGCCTCTGTCAGCTTCTCTTTAATATAGATATTTGTCTTTTGTACGTTCTTTATACATTTCTGATGATGAACGATGATGACAGATGATAAATGAACAGACCGGTTATATATAATAACAGTCTACCGTAGTTCCGTTCAGCGATTCCCATTCCCTATACAATCAAAGTCCAGTTTGGGTTATAGAGTCATGAATATAATAGTCTATTAGATGCCAAACCATTACATAATGGCTTATAATACTATGAGGAAGGATTTTACGAAGGTGAAAAAGTAATCTACCAGGAATGTGTGCTTAACTATATTAAACTGGCCAACTCAGTGCATTACCAGATGACGTTGCACTGTGTTGCAGCAAGTTGAGTGAAGTTCCACCTTTTTGCCGGACAACCCCCGTGTCTGAAATGAATTAGGGTGTTGCATTTTATTTATGCAGTGCTAATGTCCGTCTGAACCAGGGCTGTCCTCGACCAAAGAAATTCTTAGTTTTAAGACTGTTGAACTGAAACTTTAGCTATAGAAGATATTCAGTAATCCTATTTGCAGGGGTAAAGAATGAACAAAAATTAAACGGTAGCCAAATTATGTCAAGTCCAGTGCTGTAATTTCTGGAAACAATGACCTCAATGCGTATACACACACCATGAATATTGTGTTTGTGTTTTGGTGTGATGTATTTGTTGGAATTGATTGGGGTAAATGGGTTCAATGATAGAATCAGGTAGGTAACCGACTAGAAACACACCACGCAAGCAAGATAAACTAGCTATAACAGCTGCTTTGTTTTGCCTACATGTTCATGGTGCTTGCTTTGCTGTGTGTTAGGCTACAATAAATCATTGGGCCGTTGTACTTAAGCTCATTCCATTAGAGTAAAAACAGTGCTGTGCTTGCTCTCTCCATTCACATCCCACCAAGCTTTATCTTGCACTGGGTGATCAAGTGGGTGGGTGAGGGGTGGCAGCTCCACCCAATACACCCAGCCCTCAATATTCAAATAAAACATAGCAAGGAGGTCAGCGTTTAACCTGAATTGCAGGTTGGGTAGGTTAAACATGTGTGCTATTTGTATTTAAGGATACTTTTCAGGGTGCATGATATTTTTCGCAGAGAGTCAGGGGTGTGCACAAACACTTCCAGTGTCAGGGGGAACCTGACAAACCTAACCACAATGAGGACAAGGAGCGCCAGGACCAGAGAGAAGGGAGCACTGATCTCTTCTACCTTACATTGGTTATCTTGAAAGCTATTCTTTTAAATAATAAATCATTGGGCCGTTGTACATAAGCTCATCCCATTAAGAGTAAAAACAGTGCTGTGCTTGCTCTCTCCATTCATATCCCACCAAGCTTTATCTTGCACTGGGTGATCAAGTGGGTGGGTGAGGGGTGGCAGCTCCACCCAACACACCCTTTAGCCATAAAAGGAAAAGGAACAATTTTGCACCCCCAGACAAAAGACCAAGGAGGTCCATGGTCTTCTCCTCGTCTGTCCCCAGTGCACGTCACTGCTCAGAAATAGCTTTAACTGAGGAAAAACACGACTCAGTCTTCTTGCTAATTTCTGAGATGTTAAATTGGAATTGGATTGGAAAGCAGTGCTACTACTACACAGTCAAGCAATGGTAGACATGTTTGCTATTTGTATTTAAGGATACTATTCAGGGTGCATAATATTTTTGCATAGTCAGGGGTGTGCACAAACACTTCCAGTGTCAGGGGGAACCTCAAACCTAACCTAAAAATGAGGACAAGGAGGGCCAGGATCAGAGAGGAGCGAGCACTGATCTCTTATACCTTACATTGGTTATCTTGAAAGCAATTCTTTTTAAATGCAACATGTGTGTGTAAAGTAAAGTTTTCTTTAGCCATAAAAGGAAAAGGAACAATTTTGCACCCCAGACAAAAGACAAAGGAGGTCAGGGGTGTGCACAAACACTTTCAGGTCAGGGAAACCTCACATCTAACCACAATGAGGACAAGGAGGACCAGGACCAGAGAGATGGATCTCTTATACCTTACACTGGTTATCTTGAAAGTCATTCTTTTAAATGCAACATGTGCGTAAAGTAAAGTTTTCTTTCTAGCCATAAAAAGAAAAGGAACAATTTTGCACCCCCAGACAAAAGACCAAGGCATGGTCTCCCCTTCTTCTCGTCTGTCCCCCATTGAAGCTCAGAAATAGCTTTAACTGAGAGGAAAACACCACACAGTCTTCTTGCTAATTTCTGAGCTTTTACAGAAACTCTGTAAGGAAGCAGCAGCTAGCAGCAGCAGCAGCAGTGGATGAAGCTAACTCAGCTTCATGACAGTTAAATGAGAGACAATGATTGGAAAGCAGTGCTACTACACAGTCAAGCAATGGTAGAGCAAAGAAACAAGAGTGTTTCACTAAAGCCAGACGTTACTTACAGTGCCGGTAGTACATCTTGTTCAGCTACCAGCCAACTTACAGTAAGCTAATGTTGTTCCTGCCAACACTTTGTCAGAGTAGTGACAGCAGACATATGCCCCGTTGTCCTGGGTAACATCACCGTACCAGCCACAGACACGTCAATACGCTCCGGTTTGGGCATTTAAACACCATACAGCACGTCTCAAGACACATTACAGACTGGGATTATTCAGCAAAGCAAGTGAGACTCACCAATGAACTCCGATCCGCAGGTTACAAGGTGTTAAAATCGCTGTTTTCCGGCTGAGTCACCCCACCCTCAAACGCCCCGTTCTCACTACGAGTACGATGAGCTCAGAGCCGGCAGCTGATTGGACAACGCGTCGTCGGTGTCGCAGCTGATTGGTTCGCTGGTGACATCTGTGGAAAGTTTGACCAATCATGTGTTGATGCGTTGATCATTCGGAACAGCCGACAGCTTTCCGTCTTGTCGCTCACTGTGTGTCACCGTGTCACTTCTGTCACAGACACGCGAAATCTTTTCAAACCAATAAATATTTATCATCTAAAAATATTTTTCTTCCCAAATAAAATTTGTCAAGTATCACAATGGATAACAACAATTGGCAAAAATATAATATATCTAAAAATAAATAAATAAAATAAATAAAATAAATAAAATAAATAAAATAAATAAAATAAATAAAATAAATAAAATAATATATATATAATTTTATTTATTAGGTTGCCAAATGTAATTAGTACAATATATTGAAAAAAAGTTGATTAAGTCAATCAACAGAACTACTAAAAACGAATTAACAGCTATTTTTGATAGTTGATTCCTTGTTACAGTCAAGTAAAAATGGCAATAATAATAATAATAATAATATTTATTAAAACACAAGATTGACTCAATGCACCATCTTTTAAAAATATTTTTCTTCCCAAATCAAATCTGTAGAGTATCACAATGGATAACGACAATTAGCAAAATATAGATGAATAGTTGACATATCTAAAAATAAATAAAACCAGATTTTAAGTATAATATATTCGAGAATTGAGTGAAAAAAAGTTGATTAAGTCAATCAACAGAACTACTGAAAACAAATTAGCAACTATTTTTGATAGTTTATTCTTTGTTACAGTGGTTTAATTAAGTAAAAATGGCAATAATAATAATAATAATAATAATAATAATAATAATAATAATTTTTAAATCTCAGCTTCTCAAATGTGAAAATGTGTCTGTGTTTTACATTATTTATATTTGAATATCTGAGGATTTTAGGCTGTTGGTCAGACAAAATAAGACAATTTAAGGTGGATCTTAGGTCCTTTTTAATTTGTGATGGCCATTTTTCACTATAACTTTATTATTTATGGACATTTCATAGATTAAGTAATTAATTGACAAAATACATTCATTTATAATAAATGTTATTTTCCTCTCTTGTATTATGTGTACACTACAGGATCAGATCACTTGTACTTTTTTAAATTCCTGTGTGGAAAAATATCCGTATGAATTTGTAGGACCTTACTAAGGCAGCAACTTAAAGATATATTTGTGAAAGAATGCTTCCTATATAATTTTATTTTTTTTAATCATCCAAATACAATTCTATGCAAAGAGCAATACTGTTTTTCACAGAGGGAAATACATTGCACAAAGTTTTCATCTTTGATTGCATAAACCTCATGTTCAGCCGCTGACACAACTGCATTCCTCCTGTTTTAACACCAGGGTGCAGTCATGCACTTGATACAAGACAAAATATATCTGGAAGAGGCTTGCTATGAAATTCATCTCTATTATAGCTGCTTTGCTAAATATGCTGATAGAGTAGACACAGCATGGACCAGATAAAGAAATACATATTGGTGGAAGATGTCATTCACTTATGCAAAGACCTGGTGATGGATGCTGTATCTATCTTATAAGTACTGCTTTTAAATGTGGAAATGACAAGCGTGTTGATGTCTTTAAAAAGTACCGATAATACTAATACTAATACTAATATTAATACTAATAATAATGAAGACTAATATGAGTTAATTCATATGCTGATAATATTGCCTGAGCCGGATAGTAAAATTCCTCCTCCTAATATTCACACGACTGTGAGATTCAGTGCTGGATGGCTGCTTTTATGTTACCTCAGATGGTGGGTCTATGTGATGAATTATAGACAATAGGTTGAGGGCAGCCAACAGTGCATTTATGACAGATAATAAATGTGCACTGCCAAACCAAGCCAATTGAAGTGTGCCGGTCTGGAATGGAAAAAGAACGAGAAAAGGAGTTCATAGGCAAAAAATTGTGATATTGTGTCAACACTTTATTATGCATCACCACCATGCAAAATCACTGCTATGAACTTGCTCAAAAATCAAACTAGATATATTTCACACATTTATGATTTTAGATTGGCTTGCCACTTTTCCCCCCAAAGTGACTGAGTAAAGTTTCACACACACGCAGATAATACATCAGGAGTGTGTGTATGTTTGGTGTGCAAGTCACACAGAGATTTGTGTGTGAGAGCATCGACGCTAACAAATGAAACAATGGCAAATGATTAAACCTTAATTCATAAACCATTGATAGTAAACACAATTTGTTCAATGCCCTGGCCAATGTAAACCTTTGAATTTGAGTGATTTGGAAGTCTCTGTTACATATTTTCCACTGGATCTTTAAAACATGTCCAGATATCAGAACCAATCCATCTATACCTTATATTTAACTGATTTAGTTTATATGTAGACAGTGTACATATATCCCTCTGCAGATAAAATCACTTCCCAGCATCAGATTTAATGAAGACAGGTGTGTTTTATTGTTTGCTACATGCTGCAATGACAGTTTGAATGAGCTCCTTTGAGAGGTCATCCAATCAGCTAAGGCATGTGTGCATTATTATCACTAAGGTATCAAATAAAACAAACTTATCTGATCGGCCTTCTCCAAAAACAAGTCAAAAAGCAATATAAAAGCCACTCGACAGCAACTGTAAGAAATCTATGGACTAGTGGTTAAATCTGGAGGTACACATTTATAAAATATTGCAAATTGTATCATGTATAACTTCAACTCCAATGCAGGTTTACATCCTAAATCAGAAGACGAACAAACACTTAAACCTGGTTCACTGTTTGCAGGAACATGGGAATCTGAAAGAATCAGGTTTGCCAACCTGAACTAACAGTGTAGTTGTACATTTGCTTGACAACTCATATAAAAAGGCAAAAAATTAAGAAATAATTCCCCAAAGTCATGTGGTTTTTATGGCACCTGTGGTGTAATAGATAGCTCACTAATTAATCTCTTTACATCAGCTCACAGTATTACCTTAAATATGTGGTTGGTTAAAAAATAGATCTTTACATAAATGCGTTCTATGGTTGGATTCAGACATTTATTCAACGTAAACTCTTCATATCTTCAGTGCTCTGTACCGTCAGCCCAGTGTCGTCTCGTCCAGTGTCTTCTACTATTGTCGCTTTTCCTATTGCTCACCTGCTGAGAACACAGAACATGTTACTAACAGCACGGTTTAATGGAAGTGATAAACATCATATCCCAAATATAGATACAGAAAAACCTAAACACTTTATCCAGGTTTCTGATTACTGACATGTGGGCAAATGCTTCCTTCAGTTCAGGTTTTGTTCGTAGTGAGACAGTAAAACAAAAATATGATGAATAACACTGCAATGATGCTAGAATGAAAGTAAAACTCTGATCCCGGTAACGTAGAGAGAGTCATTCCCAAAGACTGGTCACGACCCACAGTTAGGTCGCAGGAGATTTTATTAAGGTTGCCAAATAAATTTCTTCCATAGTCTTTTATTTATCAGTTATATCTGCAGTACACCTTTGAGCCACATGAAGGAGCCTGACTGTTACACTGAATCTAATAGAGTGGTGCAGGGATGACGTATTTTTGTAGGCCAACCAGGAAGTTGGCATCGCACTGGGTTCCCTATACAAAAAGCCAATGAGATTTTCCTATTGGGTTTTGGATTATTGCTGAAAATCAGCTCTGTGGCAAACAAACGTTTATGATACTTACACGTTTTGTTCTGTAAAACAATCTTCACAAATGAACACTACTTTTATGATTTTTGTGAGTGCAATCGCCAGAAGTAAAAAGCTAACGTCAGGCTATAAACGAACTACACCACGGTTGCATGAACACGAGTATAAACAACGAGGCTGTAAAAGCGGATGAGTCGGCGTGATGGCATTTTGTAGTCTCATTTAGCCACTTGTTAGCAAACGCCTTTTTTAAGACACATAAAGGCTTCACAATTCACAGGTGGGGTATTTACTGACATATTTCATATTGTAGAACAAAACGTTAAAATCTCTTGAGCTTGTGTTAACCACAGACCTAACTAAAAAACGATTAAAAAAACCCATTGACTTCCAGATGAGGGAACCGGAAGTGCTAAAATGCTAACTCATTTCTGGGTTTTAGGACTCATTCCCATAGTACTCTATATGAAAGGCTAATGTACATTGTGTTTGTTTTACTGAAGAAACAAGAGCCTGTTAACTCTACCTAAATGCATTTATTTGGTCTCATTTATAAAGTATTTAATGTGTGTATATGTTTTCAATCACACGTGCATAAAACAAAGTTGTTATTTATCATACGTATATCTCTTTGAAATAGCTGGTTTACTTATTCAAGATTATATAAGTTGATGTGGAAATGACAGTAAAAATGGTTGGGAACGTTCATTTACGCACAACTTCGCTCATCTAACGATTTATAGATATGAGGCCTATTGTGAATTGGATCGCGATGGTTTGTCATTTTTAAAAAGTGGGTACCCAGAAAAAAAGTGTGGGAAACACTGACATCGAGGAGATATTTTATTGTTATTTTCAGATACTTACCAGTCACCTGGACGAACGCAGTCACTGCTGCAGCGTCACCTGTACCACACCACCAAAACACAGCATGTTAGAGTAAGTATTGACAAGGTTCAAAACACACAGTATGCCACCTTCTCCTTCCATTTACAGTCCTGGAAAGCTGGAACTCACCATGCACGATTTATCTGGTTCCTGCCTGTGCTTCATCAGCTCCTCCAACTTGAGCTCGTCCTCCAGCTGCTGCTCCAGATCGTTCTCAAAGCTCTCCTCCTCTGCAGCACTGGCACTCCTGAAACAGATAACAGGCACTTTAAAATAAGACACAAGATCGAAGGTGTGCCTGAAAACTGGAGGTATTGTGACAGACGACAAGAACAATAGGAATGAAGTGTTGTTTTCAAGAAACAACTTTATTTAAGATTAAAAACAGAGCTGATGTCCCATCGACTTGTAATCTCTTATAACAACTGTTGCATTTGATTCACATCAGCAGTTTATAGAATGGAGGAGACGTTTTAAGTATTTGGCACACACATCTGTGAAACAAAACAACACTAGCTGGCAACAGAGCAAATAAACTGTCAGGAAGAAGCAACAAGGTGTGCTAAAGCAGCTACTAAGTGTAGAAGAAGACACTAATTGTTACGTATCACTAATTGTTGATGACACATCCTGCAGCAGTACCTTGTTTTATATGTGAAGAAGGGATCTGAAGAGGTTGTGGCCAATAGGTCACCACGTCCAAAATCTGAATCCGCAATGCTCTCGGTCTCACTTCCACCCTCTGTGGTGAAAAAAGAGACATTTTCAAACAGCTATTTTATAAAAAATCTGACAGCAAAATACAACTTTTAAAATGATTTTACCTGAATTGAGTTCTTTAACCAGTGATGACATTGTGTTGGTGATGGAGTCAGCAGCAATGAGCAGGTCGTTTCTCAAATTTCTCCTTGGACCTTTGAAACACACACAAAAAAATTGTTTTGCTTCCAACCATACTTTGGGACACCATATCCATAACCAGATGCATGCTGTTCTGGTGTGTTACCCTGAGCGAAGGCCTCCTGAACATCCCCTCCCACGCCCATGAGGGAGTCCTGAGGTGTGTGAGTCGGGGTCGTGCTGGCAGACTCCGAGTGGATGGGTGTGGGGATCGACCGGCTGATGGTGTGGCTGGGGGAAGAGCGTGGAGAGCCGGGACCCTGAGTCTGCAACAACAAAGAGGCCGTTTTAGTGTTAACTAGTGCCACTCTGTCTGCCAACCCATGCCCATTGTAATGGCAAGACTGTAAGAAGAAGTTAACATAATCTTAATCAGAAGGTTTCTTATCAAAGCAAACCGTCCACAGGCAATACAGCACATAACGTTTCATTTTCAGCGCTCAAATCAAGGCAAAGAATCTCAAACGCAAAAAAATCAGCTAAAATCTATTCAGTTCACTAGTTTTTTTAAGTCAACAGAGAATGGCATTGTCCTAAAAGTACACCACAATAGCTATATAAGTAACAAACTTAATTAAACACATGCTAGAAATGTACCATATGTGGAGTCATTAAAGCTTGTTGTCGGTAACTTTGAGCAAATATGATAAAAAGTTATTTTTATAAAACGGTCACTATATCCTGACAGTAGTGCAAGAGACAGGTAATCTGTGGAAAAAAATCATGTTCCTGTGTCCTCCTGGGCTCCTAATGGCATTTGCCAACACGTTTTCATCCCAACTTGTCACATACTGTCGCTTTGTCAGACTCCTCAGCGTCACTTTTTGCTTGCAGTAAACACATTCATGTTTTAAATTAAACAAAATTTCTTTTGTTAGGTTTAAAATTACTATGTTTTATGAAAGCCTTTTGTTTGTTGGACCCATCCACCTCGCCTCCCACCCACCCGGTGTGTGTCTTTTCGCTCTTTACACTACATCACCACAGCACTTTCCCTGAGTGTTTGTATTGATGGGTTTGCATTGCAGTTAATGGAAAGGCTGGTGCGTCTTATACGGGAGCTAAAGGGTGCCTTGTGCCACAGCTGTGACAAAGCTTCGGTATTTGACACCCTGGGACAAAGAACAGGCTGCATTTGCAAGACTCCACCACACCTGAACAAAAACAACCAATCAAAGCCGAGCGGTCTCTAAAGCATCTGTCAATCACTGCTCGCGAACTCCGATCAAACGGTCAAAGTAGGCAGCGCTGATCAAATATGAATCAATATTCTGTTACTGTAATGCCTATTTCTCGCCTCAAATGTTTCCAGAAACATCTTGTAGGGTTCTGTTTAGCTGTGAAATGAGAAAGTTTGTGATCCGGCCGCCATGCTGAAAAGAGTCGAGCCAAAACCAAGCACCGCTGACTGGGTCACAAACTTTAACAGTACACTACAAGAAGTTTCTGAAAACATTTGAGGCGAGAAATAGACATCACAGTAACAGAATCTTGATTCATATTTGCTTTGACAGTTTGATCGGAGTTCACGAGTTTCACGAGCAGTGATTGACAGCTGCTGTAGAGACTCCTCAGCTGTGATTGGTTGTTTTTGTTTGGGCGTTGTGAAATCTTGCAAATGCCATTAGGAGCACTAGGAGGAACATGTTTTTATTTCATAGATTATCTGTCTCATGCACTACTGTCAGGATATAGTGAGTTTTACAAAAATATCATATTTGCTCAAAGTCACCAACTTCAGCTTTAAGTTGCATTTTCTATTATGTCAGTATTTGTTAGAAACTCAACATGCTGTTAAAACAGATTTTCTCTCTAAAACCTATTCCCACAGACTAAACCACATGTTGGTGTGGTCTGGTGAATGCCAAGCATCCCTAAATTTCAGATATAAAAGTTTTCACCGAACAAAACAGCAGAAGTATTTACTTCAAACATGCAATCATTTTGAATCCAAGTGTAGTTTCGGCCTTTTTTCTCACAGCTTTCACACTTACAGCTTGTTTTCGTTCCTCCTCCAGCTGAAAAACAATATTTTATGGCTCATGAAACAACAGGCGCATTACATTGAGTATTTCTAAACAAAAGACAATCCAGTCAGTAATTCCTCCAGGACGTGACAAGCATGTGGCTTCCTCATGCAAGTTTAATGGATTAACATTGATCCTTTTAGCCTAATTAGATTGATATCCTCTCCACTTAAGCCAGTATAGTGAGCAGTTTATGGAAGCTTTGAGGAACTCAGCTGTCTTGTTGACTGCGGAGGATATTCTCGCACCAAAGGTTATCCTCTTTAGAGGGGGTTGGACATGTTGTCTTGTAAGGTGTGATGGAGCATAATCCCAAACTCAATATCCTGCTCTTAAATCATCTGTCTGGACTCTTGGATAACAGGGCTAATCAGGAGCATATGTGACATCATTTACAAAACTGTATGTGAGAGACGGCCCTTTTTGACAACAGAACAATAGTATTTGTAACAAAGATCAAAACACAGCATGTCACTCACAAATCTACACTAGACACCAACTAGATCACTGGTTCCCAACCTGGGGCTTCCGACCCCCAATAGGGGTCACCAAAGCTTCACGGGGGGGTTAAGAGGCCTTCTTGATTTTAAGGGGTGTGAGACAACTTTTTTTTAAATCGTATATCTCGTCATTACATTCATTTCTGTGAAGAAAACTAAATTAAATTTTGTATCCTATATTTAAGATATAGGGTTTTTTCTGGTGGTGCATTGGTTAGCACTGTCGCCTCTCAGCAAGAGGGTCGCAGGTTCGAGTCCGGCCTTCTGTGTGGAGTTTCCATGTTCTCCGGGTTCTCTGGTTTCCTCCCAAAGACATGCAGGTTAGGTTAATTGTTGACTTTAAATTGCCCTTAGGTGTGAATGTGAGCGTGAATGGTTATCTGTCTCTATGTGTCAGCCCTGTGATAGTCTGGCGACCTGTCAAGGGTGTATCCTGCCTTCGCCCAATGTCAGCTGGGATTGATGATAATGGATAATGGATGGATTATTTAAGATAAAAACAGAACACTACATGTACTCTATCATCACACAGCTCTGCTAAATAGCTTCGTCCTGCATTAGAAAAGTACGCAATTAAAACAACCAAAGAGCTGATTCTCAGTTGCTCTGTGCTGTTATTGTTATGCATTGAATACAATATGAAATATTGATATAATATTCAGGGGTCATCAGTTTATTCAATCGTAGAAAATGGGTCTCCTGAGGAAAAAGGTTGGGAACCACTGAACTAGATTAAACGTGTCTGATGCTGTTAATGGATTGTTTAACATATGTTTCAATTTCGATCACACACAAAAGCAGATATTTCATCTATAGCTCAAACTATTAAATCTTATATGTGAATGTCCTGTACCTCTAATTTTTACTGTGAAAAAATGACAAAACAGGCCTCAACAGAGCTTGACTGTTAAAAATGTCCGCCCTCTAATGGACATGTTGGGTAATTGCTCACATGTTTCCTCATCTGCAAAGTGCAGTGTTTGCTTTATATTGATCAGCCACAGCTGGGAGAAATTGTAATACAAGGGAAATTCATCATCTTCCCTTCAGCCATATTGCTTACCACCTGCCACCAAATACAAAAACCAAAAATACAAGCTACGGTACACATGTCCATGTATATAAACATGCAAACTTCAACTGCAACAGAGCCGATTCTGGCCAGACTTTGAAACTAAATGACCACAACCTTATCGTTCCTCAGAGGAAACGGAATGTGTGTTCGTTCAGTAATCACGAAGGCGTCTTATCTGTGTTCTGCATTTGAGTGCTGTGAAGGCAAAGAGATGAAAGGCACGTCTGCGGTACCTTGAGAAGCATCATTAGCTGCTCCAGCTGCACCATGAGTTCCCTGCGACTCTCCTGCAGAGTAGACATTCTTTGTTCAAGCTCATCTTTGCGTTGCCTAACAGAGGAAAACAACAACGTGATGATACCATAATGGCACGTCAAATAAAACGTGTATGAGCATCTGTAGACTCTAACATATGCTGTTCATTTGCCTGGGAAAACGCCAAGCATTACAATGTGTGCGTTCTGCTGCAGCCTAAGCAAAAATGCCAGTTATAAATGCTCTGCGTTGTGCAGGACTAAAGTAGACAGAGTTACCTGAGAAGTCGTAGCTCAGCCAGAAGTGTGGGGTTCTGCTGACCTCTGTCCGGTGGCAGCTGGGAGGCCTCCTCATGCTGAAGGCGTAGCCGCTGGATTTCCTGCAGGATTTCTCTGTGACAGGCACAAACATATATAAGACCAGGTTATAGTTCAGACATGGTTTGTCCATATATTCTTAGAGTAATCTCCCGGATGATGTTACTGTGTGAACACTGTCCAAATCTGACCCTGTTTGAATCTAAACTTCTGCCACTTGGGGGCACCAGAAACAAGCTATGAACATTTTATTGCCTTGGTTTTTAGCAGATACAGAGTTAGTTTGTGCTTTTTAGCTTCTAAATACTCTACTATGTTCACCAGCTAGTTGCTGACAGTGCCTATCTGTCATTTGGTGCTGAGCAGATAGTGTACAGTAGGATTTAGTGCTTTTTTATGTTGCTAAAAAACAACAAAAACGACACTATGAGAGCGGTGAGAGAGAACCAAAACAATAAAGATGCTAGCCGGTAACCCGAAACAATGAGAATGACACTTTAGACCAATATTCCTTTTAGATTTGACATTCTATACCCAATATGCAATATCCCACAAGATATAAAATCCAAAGATAGAACCCTTATGGCGATTTTGCTGGCTACATGTAAAAACGCCATAACTCATAAGTGGCTAATGCCCCAAGCTCCTGTGGTTGAGGACTGGGTAGACATAGTTCATCAAACATACTGTATATGATGGAAAAATTGACATATTCCCTACGAATACAACAAGAAAAATGTATTTATATTTATGTTCAAGGTGGATAGACTTTATCAGAACCCAAAGACAAGACTGTACGTGAGACACGTGCATAACTTGAATATTTATATATATATACTTGAAATTTTTGTATTATTATTTCTTTATGTCGGCTTTGCAGACCCTTTAAAGGTGAGAAATGTCAGGGCAAAACAAGTAATGACAGGCAACCAGTAAAAGTGTCATTTTTCATACTTCCATTGTTATTATTCAATTTATTTTTTAAATTTTTTATTACATTTACTTGTGAACCTATTGAACAAAGTATAAAATATTCCCTTGGATAATAGAGATGGCTGTCTTGATGATTAATCTAATGGAAATTGTTATGAACCTGGATATTGTTTCTTTCCTAAAAAGCACTTGCTTTTGTTGCGATGTAAAATTGTAAAAACATGCATGAGGTAAAGTATCTGTAAATGTCTTCTGTAAATCATCTGGCTGCCAATAAAAATAAAGAGAGAAAAAGAACAGATATTTTGCCTTGTATGAAAAGCACAGGTGTTACTAAGAACATAAATCATGTCTCCGTTCTATTCAAGCCATGACAGTGTGGCTGTGAGCCAGTAAAACTCTGTAGAGTAACTGCACACTCGGGTGATAATTCTCTGTGGGTTCCTCACAACATGTGACCGCCGTCATATATAAGTAGTCATGTGATTCATCGTTTATATTAAATGAAAATATTAATTATAGCTGCATTAAAATTACGTACTTGTTCACTGTTGCCTGTAATTGAACTTTTGTCTCCACTTTGGGTTCATTATTCCCTATTATTTAATGCTGTCATTTTAATGTTAAACTTGTTACTTTCAATAAGTCATCTTTTCTTTTTTGTCTTATCCTATTTTACTTATTTTAACCAAATAAAGCCAGTTTGAATTTGCCACCGTGTATGAAATATATTAGTAGTAGTAGCAGTAGTCATGTATTTCAGTCCTTATCATACATTTTCTGTAAGGAATGCACATAATAAATAATAATAATAATTAAATTAAATAGGAAAAAATTAAACAAAACAAAAACAAATACTAAATTTTGACTGAAAAATTGTAGGCTGAAGTTTAAACTTATTATACCTACCTTTTTTACTTAGAATATTCTAATAGGCAACTCATTTTCTACTTAGTTTAGGCTATACAAAAACAGAAAAAAACCCAAAATATGCTATGTAAATATATTGCCTTGACTTGCCATGCATGATCTGATATTCAGTGGCCTATATTCTACACGGTAAAAATACAGTTAGTTACCTCCTTAAAAATGTTAATATTTACTAAATAAATATCCTACCTTGGCAAATAATGAATGTTTCTAATAATAATAATAATAATAATAATGATGGTATTTTTCAGTACTTAATGTGCTTTAAGGTTTATTTTGTCAGACCAGCAGTCTGTTTATTCTCAAGGTGAATTTCTTGTTGTGGAATTGAGAAAAGAAGAGAAGAAACAAACAGAAAAGAAGTGAACAGCATCACCAATGCAGTCATCCCTGACCTGTTTTTGCACTCGAGCTCGGCGATGAGCTGCCGCTGCTGTTTGTTGGCATCCAGAGAGCAAGGGAGGTCTGTGGGGATCCTCTGCATTTGAGCCTGTTGGGGGAAGCAAGCAAGCAAGAGACATCACGTGAGCTGGCTCTACCTCCGGATGATGTCACCCATTATTACATTATCTCATATCTCACAGGGGGGAATAAAACAGTCAAGTCACCAGCGCATCCATCAAGACCTGATCAGAACATACGGGTCTGGTTAGAAAATGATCACCACCTGTAAACCCCTTCATCATCTCAGCAATAAAGGTGGAGTAGCAGCACACGTTAAACCCTCATCAAGGACAGATTTCTGGCGGTGGACACCGATGAAAGATGCCACGATATTGTGAGCAATAAATGTCTTTATATATATATATATATCTCACCGCAGCATCAGCAGCCAGTCTAGCAGCATAGCGGGCGATGAGGCTGTGCTCTTCATCTTGATGGTTACTCTCCAGCAAGCTGATCAAGAGGAAAATGGAGTCACAACACAACACAGTCACTACACAGCTACGGAGATATAAGCTATGCAAGAAAAATCCAGGAAAGTTTAGTTTGTTCAAGAGTCAGATTAGCTCTCTGGCAGAAAAGCTTCACAAGTTTTTACAGCAGAGGCCCCGCGTAATCATGCTAAGCTACTTATGTAAAACCACAAAAGCAGGAATGAAATCGGGTTATTACATAAAAGTGGAGCCAAAGTAATCATTTGTATTTAAACTTACTTATACAGTATGATCACTGATGAAGTGAAAAATATGGTTCTGTATTTCCAAGCACACAAATAGTAAAAGCACTTAAATGCACTCACAATGGAAAATATGTGGGAGCTGCTAGTATAATACAGATAGCCAATATGGCAGATGATATTGCAACCAGAATTAAAACACACGCCCCAGCATATTAGTGCACACACACACACATAGAAAATACAGGCATCCAGATTTTCATGTTGCTTCTAAAAAGAGGAGAGAAAATGTAATTTTCCAGTCAGCTGATACACCAGTCTTGATTTGTTTTTAACAATTTGCACAAGATTTACTGGTCCAAACTCGAGATTACCTTCTAAAGAGGCTGTCAAATCTGAGGAAAACAGCAGTTTAAAGTGTTTAAAGTATTTGGTACCAAATAACTAACTAATCTGCCCTATGCATTTGGAGTTATACAACTTTAATGTGACAAATATGAGACTATTTTGCTTGCTTGGTTTGTCCGTTCTGTGCTACTGTAGAAACATGACGGCCTCTTCGTTTGTCTAATCTGCTCTGGTAGTGTGTGTATGTAAATAAGGAGGTGTGGTCCCCCAGAAGAGGTTGATCCCACCCGCCGTGGCGCCGCCCTTCATTGAGCTGGAGGATCCGGATTGGAGCGGGACACGACCCGATCTTCCAATCCCAAAATCACCAGCTGAAGATTCAAATGTTTGGCCAACCTGATAGTCTGTGATTTCATGTGAACTGCTCGCCTATGTACCTCTTGATATGGAGGGGATAGAGATAGAGATTGTTAATTGTGGTTGTAAACTGAGGTACTCGATTAGTAGATTGGGGAAAGTGGGCCAGGTTTGTTTTTGATTGATTGCAACACCGTAGGAGTGTTTTTGTCTACAGTCACTAGTGTGCAGGGGTGCTGTTTTGACTGTTTTTTTTTTTTGTTCTAATACGCAAAGTTAGTTAGTGAGGTTTTTAAGAGTCCTCTTTTTGTTGTATTTATTTCTTTGATTTTTACAGCACCGCAAGCACCTTTTCCTTTTTGCCTGCCTCACCTCCTTTTTTTAAAAAAAAACAAAAAATGAACTCTGTGTAAATAAAATAACTTTTACTTTACCAAGAATATCTGATTTTATGTTGCTTCCCTTTACCCTAGCGAGCTGGGTCGCAACAGAAGGGCTCATCCTAAGCTAACGAAAACAATTCGAAAACGAAAATGATTTTTAGTTTCAGGTGATTAAACACTGATGAAAACATAGTTATGAATATTATATTATATTTCTGCTAGTAGATCCCCCGAAATGTTACACACTGTTCCTTTAAGAACTCAAATATGAAAAAAAAAATGTTTCACCTTGAAATCAAATACCTCTATACATTTCTTGGCAGAAATAAACTCTGATTCCATTTTTGGATACAAATCAGTCAGACAAACAATTATTGCAGCTGAGTAACAATGATGCGTTGACAGTAGTGGTCAAAGATTGAGGTGACTAGTCTGTAAAGCTGACAGCATGCGGCGTTAGGGCTGTAACACACTCAGAATAAGGTTAGGATAAGGTGAAGGATTGCGAGTTGGCAGTTCAGCAGAGCACATGGTTTCCACTGGTGTTTGGCAAACACAGCGGCACACCAAACTAACCATGTTTTGGGGTTGTTTTGGAGTAGATTCACATAGAGGCCAATCAGAGCATGTTCGTCTGCAAGTCTATCGGCAACATCGAGGTTGTAGTTCAACCTGGAACGGTGCAGGGTTTCACAAAACATAAAACACGACATTACACAGGTGACAATGGAGGGACAGAGGACGAGAGGGGAGAGGCAGCAGAGAGAGAAAACGCAACAAAAGAGAAGAGGAGGAGAGTGGCTGAAAAGCAGCCATTCATGGGTGACTAGAGAGAAACAAGGCCATATTATGTTTGGGAGAGACTCCAGTGATGAAGGCTAGCAGCACGAATAAGGACATGCTCAGCCAAAAAAAAAGACTCTACAAGCTACATGTTTACATTCTCCAAGCATCACTCACTCAGTGCTCTATTATTAAAACTATTATTTTTAAATCAAACAATCTGCCACCAAAGACATGCCAAGCATGCACAGTCTTTCTGATGTAGCTCCTATGTTTATAGAGGCTTTCCACCTGCATCACAAACTCCTATAGCAACCATTCCTACTGCCATTATGGAGGGTCGATGTAGAATTAGCTGTGACCATAACATCAGCAATAACAAAGAAACACATAGTCTATCTATCCAGAATTAACGACTAAAAATAGTGCGTATTGTTTTGTTATACTTGCTTTATTTATTGATTTGCTTCTTTAATCTTAGCTGTAAAGTATTTCAAATTGTAGCCAGTTAAACTGAAATATTAGCATTTTGGTTTGTTAACCAGAAAGCTAATAAAAAAGCTAATTAAACAGAAACAAATTCAATACCAGCTATTGCATATTGACCTCATAATAATGGCTGCGAGCCACTATGAGTGACCCCTTTCACATTACACATGGGCTGCGTCCAAAATCCAATACTATGCACTACATAACCAATATGTGTACTATTGTTCAACCTACTTTTGTGTGAATAAACCCACTTTCACTTCCTTGCACAGTCGGAGACGTGTAACCATGGTAACCAGTGCCAACCTCATGTGACCAAACAATGATTTGTTAGAATCAAAGTCTGAATTAATTTTAAATATATATCACGCCTAGCAAAGTGAAATCTTATAGTTACAGTTAAATTTAAGCGTTACTGATGTTACAGAGCTGCCCGTCAACGTCTGTTATGAAGGTTGTCATCACTACTGCAATTGCATTGTGGGATATTTATGCCGCTGTAGTGTCCAGCGTTGCATACTGTAATATTTCACCAGAAATAGTATGCAATTCACGTACTATTGGTTTCATACTAAGGTTTCGGACATACTAAATTATCTCCCATCTCTCACACTGTTTTAGCGTATTAAATAGCATGTTAGTGTGGAATTTTGGACACAACCATAGTCATTTAATCCATTATCAATATGAAAATACTGGTTTGTGCAGCTTTAACAGAGAGTCTGCATTATAAACTGGGGGCATGAACCATTTACCTGTTATGAAGATTATTGTGTTGCATTATGGAAATTATAGGGTCCAAGGTTTCAACATTAGAGACTAAAAGTCAGGATATTTTGGCATCAATGTGTTTTGATTTTGACCACTCTTTTTAAAATTTGTCTCTGAAAAGTTCTACAACTTTATTGAAGTGGAGTACGAAATTGCTGCAGTGCCCCGGTGCATATTCCAGCTGTTTCAAACTATTGCCATAAAGTTTGGGAATGTAATCAGGTATCATTGTTGTGCAAAAACTAGCCAGTCAAGCTCCAGAGGGCACATCACCTGAAAGCCCTCTACTATATGGTGGCTGTGCAAACAGTAACCACAATGTCAGATGCTCCGATACGCACATGGAGAATAACCTAAAGAACGCTCACTCATCAAAGCTGTATGTTTTCCTATACGCCCGAGTTATGAAAGGGAGTAGTGTTCCCTAAAGAAACACTTTCTTCATCAGGTGCAGGTGCAGAGGAGCTCAGTGGTCTTTTACTAGAGAGTTGATTCCATTTCATATATATGAGTATACTTGTTCACATACATCATAAACAATGAGTGTGGGAATTTAAACTGTTTAACTGCTACGGCTTCAACATAGAGGAGATTGAGGGTAACATTGAAAGCGGCTCATATTGGAAACTGGCAGTTAGTATTTCCCATTTCTGTGTGAATGAAAAGATTGTAATAGACACTCCAAACTAATTGCCAGTGATCTTTATGATGCATGCTTCATCCAGCGTCTGTGAAATAGCCCCTCGAGTACAACAACGTAAGACCCTCTACTGTATAAGAAAGCTGGTTCCTCAGGACGATATAAGCACTCCAGTTTATGCCCTATGATTATTATCTATATTAGTTCACATGCATTTGAGCTATAAAGGCATTCTCATATGCACACCTGTGTCACTTACCCTCTGCCTTTCAACAGATGTGGAGCCGCCCCAGTCAAGGGCTTTCTTTGCTCAACAACATTATTCTTGCTGTAAGGCAAGCTATTTAAATTCAGCACAAGGAACCACAAAGAAAAAAGAAGCATGATGATGACACAAATGTCCACACACGCACACTTAAAAATAAAGGCAAGAAAATAAAGACAGTGTGGGTCACAGAGTCTACAGGGGATAGGGCCTTTAGGGAGCACGGCGGACTGAAAAGATCTGCAGTGAAATCCAGGACATCCATTGTTTCGGCTGTTGTACTCACTTTTTGGTGGAGTAAGGATTCCCTGATGTAGGCATGGAGTGGGAGAGCGAGTAGTCATTGGTGATGTTCACCGGTCTCGGCGGCCTGAACAGGAAACAAATGTTTTTTTAATCCTAAACATACTGTTTTTTTTTTTGTTAAAGAGACAGCAAATGCCCCGGCCTTTTTCTTTTCTTTCTTTCAAAGGTCTTTTTATTGATTGTCAATAATGAATAAAACAGAAACTGTACAAGGAAAGGATTTTTGTTTTTCTTAATAACACTCACCCAGGTCACAACACATGCGTCTTCTCACACAAAAAACAAACACACAGACAACCACAGCTGATAACAGAAGATATACTCTAAATTATGGATAAATAAAGTTATAGACAACAATACAGATAAAATACCTATGATATACCTTAATAGTAACAGAAAAAGTAAGTCGAGAAATAAGATAAAATAAAATAAAATAAAATAAAATAAAATAAGATAAAATAAAATAAAATAAAATAAATTAAATTAAATTTAATTAAAATAAAATAAAATAAAATAAAATAAATAAAATAAAATAAAAAAGCTACCTTGAGATTATTGTAAACGGTTTCTCAAAAAACATCAAGAAGGGGTCCCACGCTTTGTAAAATGTACTCTTTGTTCCCAGGGTAGTGTAACAGATTTTCTCTAGACTCATACAGGACATAATGTCTCTAATGCAGTGTGAGTGGGAGGGAGGGGCAGAGTCCTTCCACCTAATAGCTAGTCGAGCTACTAAAGAAGTAAAAGCCAATAAGGTGGATTTCTTCCAACCCTATAATCTCTGACTTTTCCTTTTTTAGTAGATGACCTGCTGTACAAATATCAGAATGTGGCAACAAAGTCAGATATGATTAGTTATGTTGGGTGTGTAGTAAACAATGAAAACATACAGTGAATGGAGTAAATGTATCCATGAATCGACAAACGCAACAACAACAGTGACTGTCAGTACGCTAGGGCGGATGGGACTTGACAACTCTGTATATGATTAGCACTAAACAAAGGATTCAAATCTACGGTCACAACAACGTACAAAGACACATTTTGTGACGTGTTAAATAATCAAAGCAAACTCACCACGTATCTCTGAGGAAAGTACAGAACAAGGAAAGGAATGAAAATAATGTATTATAATCAGCCCAGCAGTGCAAAGACTACACGGAAATGTAGAAAATCCAGTCATTTAGAAAAACAAACAAACTAGATTTTTAAATACTTTCACCAAAAAAGGAAATGATAAATATGCAGGACAATATTATTACAGTGGAAACCCCTCTGGGTCAAATTGATCACTATAAGCAGATGATTATTATAACCAAATTATTTTTATTTTTCCTTGTATCTCATGCAGATTACCTTCTAATTAGCATTTGTATATTTATTACATGAATATAAAGTCATGAAACGGACAGCTTTGCTATTTACTGAATTTTATTGACTGTTTCAAAATACAGTACAGCTGATTCAACCACTTTAATAACTACTGTACTGTGTATAATTCAAATACACTATAATACAGTACATAAAATATAGTTTACTCTAGTTCAAATTATAATTAGGCTATAGCCTTGAACAGTATTGTGCTGTTTACCAATACAGTAACTTCAGCAGTGCAAATAGGCTACTAAACCAGCTTGGCGAGGTTTCACAGACCTAAAAATAAACTGTAGGTTATCAATGTCTGATGTAAAAATAAGATATAAAATATATCATTTTTTTTTTTTTTATATGTTGTCGTGTATGAAAAGACCCCAAAATGAACGCTGTAGGCGAGCGACTTTATTACTATAAGTGAATTATTTAAACAGCATTTGTATAGGAATGATTCTGTCCTAAGCTTTTGGATCCATATAAGTGGTTGATCACTGTGATCACTATAAGCAGTTTCCACTGTACTGACTTATTATTGGCACAAATTTAAACCAATAATTAAAAAGAAATACAGAATGTCTTATCTTGAATATCTACATCTTAGGCACAAAACTTTAATGGCCACATTTAAGGGATCCTTGTTGAAAAATGTGTGTTTTAAAAAACCATATCCACCGATATGTATCATTATCAGATTTTAAACTCTCAAATACTGAGACTTATAGGTTTTGGCCTCAATCTTCAAAATCTATTACAGCACAGTATCGCAATATTTTGCGTGGCAATATTGTATCGATATACGGCTGTCAAGTATTGATCTTTTATTATATAAACTATTAATATTGAATTGCAAATACAATGTAGATTCTAATACAAACTGTTTGTTAGGTGACACTTTATGTTTTTATAATGGTGTCGGTCAATCTGTCTGCTTGACAATCACATTTTGCTAAAAAAATGATGGAAGTGAGATGAAGGGACTGCATAATATTTTTGTAAAAGTTGCATTGTTCAAAATATCTGTAACGGTACAGTAGTCCAGTCCACACAAGTTTGCATTCAGTTAAGTTGGACTACATGTAGACTGTAATACAAACAGTTCAGTTTGTCAAGTGCTTGATGCAACATTTATGTTTTTATGACGGTGTTGGTTAGCCTGTCTACTTGAGTGACAATCCCATTTTGCTGCAATAAAAATTACTGAAGTGAGATGAACAGAGTGAAAACTGTATTTTATTAGATAAAACAGACAAACTGCAGTTGAAAAAAGGTTAAAAAACCCCACAATACTTTGCGATATATCTTATCACAATGCTCGTCATGTTTCAAATAGCAATAAGATCGTATCATGACTTAAGTATCGTGATAATATCGTATTGTGGGGCCTCTGGTGATTCACACCTCTACTTCAAATCCTGTAATTAGTGTGCTGTAAAACCGACATCCAGTTCTATAAAACTGCAATAATCTGAATCCTTTTGGCTGTTTAAGGGTTATAAAATACTACAACTACCTTCAATTTGAAGGTAAAAGAATAAACACAGATAAGATTTTCGTTCCATAAGTAGCCTTACAATTTGTCCCTATACCCGACTGTGCATGTATAGGCTGCTGTTTCATTATTTATAACACAACACAGTCAAGGAAAAGGTAGCAGCAGTCTTGCAGATCACAATCATTCCCAAGGCTATAATTAAGCCCCATTGATCAGTTGACCCAAGAGATTGACTGGAATCACTTCAGACTTCGAGGCAGCTACAAGATAATTATCAGCTGAGGGATAAAATCAAGACGTTTCAAAGAATCTGAGCTAGAAGTGGGAGAAAGGAAAGGAGATGAACTTACACAATGTGAGCTAGGTTGAGAGGTTTGTCTGGCATTTCGGGGAACATGGGGTGAAGAGGCTCTCTGCTGGATGCACAGCTCAGTGACTTACTGAGGGCATGGGATAACTTCTTAGCAGGGGATTTCTGGGAGAAACACAGAAGGCATGTGTAAAATTCAGAAGAAGACATGTGGACACTAATTTCTTTTTCAAACCACATAGCATCATTACGGCAATACTGCCACCTGCATAGAGCATTCAGCATCCTCACATTGTGGCGAAGCAGAACGAAAATAGCCACAATGACTGGTCCAGTGCAGACACACCTCCCTTAGCCCGCCTCTCTCCTCCTCCTCCTCCCCTTCGCCATCCCTTACCCATGACGTATACTCCTTCATTTGGTGCTGGTTGCTATGGGAACCGCTGGCATGCCCCCTCCAGAAGCAGTCCTGACAGAGCTGGTAATTATGACATTGCTGGCAGCGATAGCGGAAGCCCATCATACTCTCAGTATGGCAGTAGGAGCACTCGACCGGGTGAAAGACTGCAGGGAGGAGAGGAGGGGTCAGACACACAGATGGACAAACACACGCACACAAACAGATGTGATTGTAAACACACATATTTTGCAAAGACTAGAGAATTAATTCCCATTAATTTCAGGACAGATGTGCTATTCAGTCTGTTCTGGTGACAATCCATTTTAACCAAATACGCACAAATCAGCACGACGCCGGCATGCTGTATATGTGTAAGCATGTGTTTATTCTGCTCACATGGAGGTGGCTTGTGACGATGAGTGCATCACAAACAAACACTCATGCACAGGGTGTAAGGTCCCTATGGGTCATCTTCACTGGAGGTGTGTGTGTGTGTCTGCTTGACTGTGTGGTGACTCAAGATTATGATGCAAAGCTGAACTTTACATCCCCCGCTAGCTTCCCCCGTTTATAAATATTCTGTGTAGCGTCTTACCGTTCTCCACGTTGGCAAGCCGATGCATGAGCGGTAACCACACCAGACACTGAGGGGGCGGGTCTGACATCAAGGTATCGAGGAATGTATTGAGGGAGACCTTTTTCTGTTGACGTTGGGTGCAGAGGAGAGTGAGATTCAACCACGTCAATGCTAAAACAATCTACACTCTGTGGTTAATGAGCCCTCACCTGCTGTGTAAAGCACGTCCTCGCAGCTTGCTCAGTGTAACCAAAAGAAGGTCCCTCAAAAACCGCCATGGGTAATTTGAGAACCTCCCTCAGAAATTGGTCAAACTGCGAGTGCACCATTATTCCAGCAGAATCGGATATATGTGAAAAAATATCTGGGAACAACGCAGGGAGACATTATACAAATGAATCAAACTAATTGTCAGTTGCCACCACAGTCGGCTAATTACAGCATACACAATACAATTATCCCACTTATTTGTGAAAACAAATCAAAGTAAAGCAGTTATTCAAATCAATTGTTATAATACACCAGCAACCTCCTTTTTTCCCTTCACGAGCCATTGCAACTGCTCCCACGGATTTTGTAGATTATGTAATAAACCCTATCCTTCAGATAATGAATAATGACTTCTCCCAGCCATGAAGAGCTACTGCTTCTTCCTTTAGGAACAATAGGCTAAGCAGACAGAGATATAGAAAATACAGACGCTAATAAGTTTGTATTAGAAATTCCAAAGTAGTACATTACTATTAGACTGGAAACTGTATGAAGAAAATTAGCTGATTTATTACAGGTAAAATGGGTGATTCTGATTTCATTTTTCACAATTAAAAGTAAGATAAGTATTTGTTGTGTTGCTTACATCTTAATTTATCCAGGATTTTCCCTCCACAGATGGTTGAAATGGCCATCTTCACAACAAAGACAGATATCTTGCCATGACCCTCCCTAAAAAGGAGCAAATACATTTTACATTACGGTCATAGATTCTTTTAAAGGTACAGTGTGTAGGATTTGGCGGCATCTAGTGGTGTGGTTGCAGATTGCATCCAACTGAGTTCCCCTCCACTTAATCCTCCCTTTCCAAGATTGCGGTAACATGAGCCCCCAGTGTTTGGTTTGTCCATTCTGAGCTACTGTAGAAACATGGCGGTGCAACATGGCGGACTCAAGCCCCCAGGAAGAGCGCTGGGCTTGGAAGCAAATTTTACATAGTGGCCAAACGGTGGTACTACAACTTCCGTGTCCGTCACGTGATGCCATTGCTATAAGCAAATTTTTCTCATTGACTTACATTCACGTCTGTAACTCAGCGGATAATTTTTTTTGAGGTAAATCAACTTCCCAATACGAACACTAGAATAGCCCTTATTTAAAAAATTAGGTCCTAAAAGTTGTAAAATGCACTAATAGCTGGATCCAGAGTTATTGCCCTTCCTCCGTTCATGTGACTGAGACCCAGAACGAGGCTGGAGCGAGGGCTGGGAGGCGGAGTTAAAGGAAAATGCTAGTGCTCTTGCTCTATGGCCCAATGGATGCAGAAGATCGCCGGAAGATCTGGGTATTTTATCACTCGGCAGTCGAGCCATTTTGGCTTCTCATAGAAATGAACAAGCTATATCCAGTTCTCTTTATACATCCATGGGTGGACTACATGAAGAGGACCTGCTCCCTATGTAGATATGAAGGGCTCATTCTAAGCTAACGAAAACACAACGATTCTTAGTTTCAGGATTATACACTAATGAAAACATAGTTGTGAAAATTATATTTAATTTCTGCTAATAGATCCCCCGAAATGTTCCACGCTGTTCCTTTAAAAGAAGCTGTCAATGCCTAGAATCCTATGAACTAAACAGTTTTCCTAAAAGGCCTTTAAAGGCAAACTTGAATTACAGTGAGCATCGCCTTAAAAAATGTTTAACTTGGCTTTTAACATCTCTAAAAATATACACTCTACATGAGCATGTTGTGACATTATGAAAGTAAACAGTCTGTATTTTCACACCAGTTTGGAAAACACTTCAGAGTCACATTTCACACTACATTGGCTCACGTCAAAACCTCAGACGGGCAAGTACACAACCAGCTGCCGACACGTCACATGACGTGCTACTCACGGGTCATAGGATGCCAGCAGGAAGTTGAGCAGCAGGCTGATGGACTGCTCCACATGGATCTGGTGGGTGGTGGGCATGCGCTTGTTCAGCTGGTAAAAAATGGTGTTCAGCACCACTTCTAGACGAGCCACAGAGAGCTCATCGGTGAGGTCCATGGTGTTGATGCCGTTCTCTCGGAAAGCCTCGATGACGTTCCAAATGTCAACCAAATGCACTGGAAACAGGAAAAACTGAACATAAACATTTGATGAAAAGGATAATGAGCAAAGTGATGTGGGTTAAAAGTGCACTGCATCATACTCACAGTTGCATTTTTTCTGCACAAATCTGAGTTTGCAGGCTGTTCTGTATGTCGATAATCGTATGGAGTCCAAATCTTGAGCCCCTGAGGAAGAAATAGTCATTATTAAATGACATCATAAATGTCAATGTTAGTTCATAGATAATGTGGAGCTCTAAAGGGAGAGTGTATGGAGGCCCAAAGTGTTCAATATCAAATAAATAAATAACACTATGAATTAAGTAATCACACAAACAAATACAGACAAAAATATATATTGTAATATTATAAACATTATCGTGTGAAATAACCAAATACATGTTTAAAACCCAACTCTATGTTACGAAAAGTTTTTTCACAATAAGAGTTTATTGTAGGTCATTATTGTTTCACTCCAGCAGTTTTTTCATATTGTCAGTTTTTATCTTATAATGCCACCTTTCTAACTATGTGCAATGCGTTGTGATGTGTCAATATTAATATAAAGTATATATTAATATGCATACTGACTTTCATACTTATTTTTGCCTTTTTTTTCCGTGTGAACACAAGATCTACTCAAAACCTGCTTCGAAGTAATATATAGTATGGAACTGGGACGCAATTTAAGACATTATGAAATAAAATAGTCATTGGGATACAAGTTGAAGTGAAATAAAAACAGACTTTGGAAAAATAAAAAAAATAAAAAAATTAGATACAATGATTATGAAGAAAGAATAATAATAATGTTATTGGATTATTTTATAATTTCATGGTTATATTATGTTTACATTATATATTTGTATTTATTACTAATATTTTACACATCATAATGTCTTATTTATCTAAAATATTGAACAATGTGGGTCCATAGGAGAGTGCCTCCACACTGGGTAAACAGTGAGACAGCATGAGGTCATACTGGATGTGTGTCTGTCAGTGTTTAAAAGCAATCTAGCTGACACAAGTGGAGACACTTGATCTTCATGATATTTGCTTTACATGAAAGTTACAGGATTTTCCATATTTATGGTCAGTGAGCAAAACGGTAGACAAACATAGATCATGCTGAGCTGTGGCCCTGAGCACTTACTCATCTCGACAAACAGTTGCCTTCTATCTGCCATGTTGTCACCGCTCCCCCCGAGGTCTTCAATCATTCTGATCAAGAGGAGAGAAAGTAATGTCAGAGCCTGTGTACCCAGAAACACATCCAATTAAGGCATTGATCAATCACTGAATATGCTCTTCCTATTGTTTTCAGCTTTATTTTGTATACATGAACTGCT
Source organism: Sebastiscus tertius (assembly GCA_916701665.1). Classification (NCBI taxonomy): domain Eukaryota; kingdom Metazoa; phylum Chordata; class Actinopteri; order Perciformes; family Sebastidae; genus Sebastiscus; species Sebastiscus tertius. The sequence goes on from CAKAOH010001866.1 coordinate 44,969, forward strand.
AAATTGAACTGTATTTTCAGAAGCATCACAAAACATTCATTAAACTACTGTGTATAGTGAATCTTTTCAACACTAAGCACTTGGTTAACATAGTAGACACACTGTAATAACATTATGCTCATTTCACATGATGCAACTCACAGCTACATCCATAAATTGTATATAAAGATGGACAACATGACAGCTCCCCAAAAGTGAAGCCAAAACATCTTGATCGTCCCCTAGTGGCTGGTTGCAGTATAGGTCATAAGCCCACCTCCTCCATGTTAGCGGACGGGACATGGGCCAAATTAAAAAGACAAAGCACACGTCAAATACATTTTTCCAAAAGATAGTTTCTGTCATTTTAGTTAATTCCTCTCACGCTGATGTATGTTCAAGTGTTAATTTTTCTCATAAGTTTGGTTTTAATTAGTTATTTGATGCTATGAAAAGGGGGTGTGGCATCATGATTGACAGCTGTGATTAACAGCTGCTCTGTGTAAAGTAGTTGCGAAGCCGGAGGCACGAGAGGAGGTGTAACTTTAACTTTCTAACCGTCATGAGTCTGTGTAATAGAACAAGTGTCAATTTCATCATAAGTGTAGTTATAGAGATATTATGGTTAGTTGTTGTGTCATTCTAGCCAAACAGCTACCGGGGTGCTAGCGTAGCAGCTAGGTTGTGATTGGCTCAGGCGGGTGTGTGGGCGGGACCCCACACACCCGCTTCACTTTTGTACAGTGGGAGGAATATATACAGTCTATGGCTACATCATGTCATTTCACTTTAAATATACGTTATTACTGTTTACATATTTAATTGCACCCATAAGAATACTTATGCACAGCTGTCATTAACTGTTACATAATGTTCTAGTAGCAATTACCAAGACTTGATTACCAACCAGGCAAAGCTTCAGACCCTCGAGGGGCCCAAAGGCTCCAGGTTCACTGGGAGCTAAGCTGCTACGCCTGTCAAACTCTCTGTTCTCGCTCGGCACATTATGCAGTTTTTAATGTTAACAGTGGCAGATTTACCCCTTAAAATTCATAGTAATTTTTTGAAACAATAGGTCCATAATTTCAGACAGAAGCAGACAAAAGCTACTTCTCATTTTTGTTGGTTTCACTGACAGATTTTATCTGATATAGCTAGCTAGATAATTAAGCTAATGTTAGCTCAAGGAGTTGGTTGAAAACGCCGGCTGAATTTTTAAGGCTTCCAGCTGACTCGTATGAAAACAAGAACCCTGTAAAAAGGGGTCTGAAATGTCTACTTGATGATTACATATATGAAAAGGTCTGTGTGTAACTTTTTAAGCGTATAAATGCACCGGGTCGGGACACATGCGCGCTCGCGTGTGGCTGAAGTCCCCGCTCCGCTGCCTGCCTGCTTGCCTTCAATAACACACCGCGCACGTTCTTGCTGTCTTGCTCCACCTCTGAACGTGCGCTCACTACACACTGCAGAAGAGTTAGTTTAGCTCTGAGAATATCTACTGAATGTACAGTGGACATTTGTGCAGAAATAACTGCTGCAGCTCCTCGAGACCAACAAAGGTTTTCCGTGTCTTGTGAAGTGACGGAGCTCCGTAGTGAGAAAGGTTATCGTGTCCGACCAAAACTCCGGTGTCTCCCTGCGGGCGCAGTCGGTAGATGATAACGTTTCTCTTCCTGCTTCAGCTGAGGCCGGAGAAGCCAACACTAGGATCAGCACTGAGTGAGCAAGCGCGAGCCCGACGCTGACTTTCGTTGACTTAACGGCCACAGGTGTTGCTGTTAACAAGAGATTTCTGAATAATAGTCCCTTTAATATTGTGCTAAAAGACTGAGGCTAAAGCTGCATGTCCCCTGAGATAAAAAGTTAGCACCCTCAGCAGTTGGTGACTCATGTAGAAGAGATGAAAATAACAGCATTGCTCTTGCAGTGGTGAGCTAGTTAGCCCTAGCATTGTGTGTGTAACAGATAAACATAACACTATGTAACACAGTGGATGTACTAGTCGTTATTATTTCAAGTATTATTGTGCTTGCATTGCATGCTTAATTAAATCACCAAACACAAATTATTAA
>CAKAOH010001867.1:6319-88432 GCA_916701665.1 Sebastiscus tertius
GCGCCCCCCCCCCCCCCACGAGGCTGTCCCACGCTTGGCCACACAGAAGTGACCGCCCGGGCCGCTGCAGCCGCCACCTTCGTTTTTGAGCCTGGGAAAGTGACAGGAAACGTACGTGCCGTTTCATAGCCGTTTTTGTTTACTTGACTTTGTTTTTTTCGCGGTCTTGATCTTCCCAACTTTCTGCACATAAAATATGACACGGTGTTACCACCTGTCAAACAAAATAGCCTTTATCTGATGAGCTCTTTTATTCTCTTTTGAGCTACGGCAGAGGCCCACCTGCTTATGAGACCACTTGTACGTTCAGGAGCACCAAACAAGGAATTCGTCAAGTGGCCTCCTCCCTCTCTCCCTCCCTTCCTCCCTTCCTTGCCTCTGTTTCTCCTCTCAACCACCACCACCACCACCATCCTCCTCCTCCTCCTCCTCCTCCATCTCCATCTCTCCTACGGCTGTCTCCAGATCCCACCCTGATTTTCTCCTCACCTCAGCGCCCCCACCCCTCTCTCTCTCTCTCTCTCTCTCTCTCTCTCTCTCTCTCTCTCTCTCTCTTCCTCTTCCACCCTCCCTCTCTCTCTCTCTCTCTTCCCTTCTCTACTAGAGGAACAGATGGGGTTTAACTCGGGGGGGGAATGATGGTTGGGTATGAACAGTCCTTTACTTAACTGGGGGGAAGGGTGTCACACTTTGTGTTACATGCCAGTCTGTGTGTCCAGGTTTCACTCTCAGCCTTAATTTGGACTGGGAGACATTTTTTTATGTCGTAGGTCTTTTGGACTCTCAAGATTTGACTCTTAAGCACATTAACAGAAAAGTAATAACATTTACAGTATGAAGTAGTAGTAGTAGTAGTAATACGTTTTCTTTTTAATCAACTCAGATTTATTTTAAAAATCTCACTTTTTTTCCTTTTAAAGCACCCCAGAGTCTATGTCCAGCGTACGTTTGTGAGTTTTTGTGCCCGTACATTTCAACCTTAGCTCCTCTGCATCAAAGCTTTACTAGCTGTCGACCAGTCTAGACTTAAAGGGTAATTCTGGTTTAATACAACTGGTGTTTTATTTTTGTAGTATCATAATAATAATAGCATTGTTCTCACCTGTGATCTGGGATCATGTTAACATTGCTTAAAAAAAAAAAGAAGAAGACAAGAAACAGGAGGACTCTGATGATCATAAAGGTTTTAAACATACCCTCAGGCCAAACTTATTAGGAAGAGAAAATCAAGGCGAACTGTCACTTGTAAGTATCCCAAACAGTTTACAGGCTCCCTGGTTTAACTTTAAAGTACCATACACACTGTGTATGGCTGTGCGTGCACACAGTTTTCCTGCAATGAGGGAGTATTTCTGGTGCACTCAGTTTTGGTTTCACCTCCAAATAAAGTAGTTTTAAAGGAGACATGCTGTATTCTCCGAGGGAAAATCAGTCCTTTCAGCAAATTGCCAAAAACAACATTTGTTAACGATCAAGTGACCTCTAGTAGTAATTATTATGACTCTTGTCCGCCGGGAGCAAAGAAGGAAGTAATGAGAAAAACAAAACAATACAACGTGGAACCTTGCCACTGGAGACTGACGTTCGTTTCCTGTTTTCTACCAACAATCAGCTTTGGTTTCTTTTAACCATGATGACCCCTATCGTTCCCTGGCCTTGGTTATTATTGCAACCATGACATGATGAGGTCCACTGACCTTAATGAAGTAGCAATCTTAACCCAAACCAAGATGTTTTTCTAACCCTAACTAGGTCAGCCGGGTCGCATGAAAAGGCTTGGGAATGACACAATAATGCACAAAGAAAAAGCATATAATAAGAACACTGTTCGTGCTTTAGGCGTGTCATCTGTACGCCATGTAGTCTGCACTGACTGCAATGTAAATGCAACCGTGTGAATATGCTACGCTCAGAGTTAGTGACGTACAATAAAGTGGGAGAAAGACTGTTTATTGTGGGCAGGAGGGGAAAGGGGTCCAACAAACACAGGACTTTTAACCAGGAGACCGGTGTTTTGTTTTGTAAGCTACATCAGTGACGTTGTTTATTGTCGTTATGTTACGTTTATTTCTGTACGTATTTTACTTAGTTTACGTACTTATTTGAAGCCCAACCATGATGGTTTTCTTAAACCTGAGTGAGTATATTTGTTGCCTCAACCTAACTGCAGACGATACCGTAGTATTGTTGCATGGCGTACAAATGACATGCAAAAGCGGCATAAAAATTACATGCAAAAAGCCTAAAATGCGTCCTCATGACACGTGCAATGTCCTTGTAATGTCTTGCTATTTATACGCCGTCCTCTCAGACCAAGTTGATCGTTCTCGGACCTTGGTTATCATTGCAACCATGACATGATGAGGTGCACTAACCTTAATGAAGTTGCTATCTTAATCCAAATCAAGATGTGTTTCTAACCCTAAACAGGTACTTATTTTAATTCAAACCATGATTTTAGCCTAACCCTAACCAAGTTGTTTTTGTCCCTAAACCTAACCAAACCTTAACTAGCAGTGTGCATACTGATCACCTGACTGCTTGTGTTTCTTGCCTCATCAGACTTCGTTGTGGCGATATCGCCATGTTCCCAGATCTCAGCAGTTACCTTGGTGAAGCAATGTTATCATAACCGATAAAAATGATGGCCAGAATTTAAGTCGATTAGTTGACTAAGTAGTTTTGGTCTTAGTCTACTAGTACTAGTCCATTTGTCATTTCTTATGCTGTTTTCATGCTGAGTGACTTATTTCCAAGAAACATATGAACACATCTCTGGTAAACACAAGATTTAAAGTGATGCTCTTGTGTGATTCTTTGTGGAGAAACTAGATCAACTAATCAATTAGTTGTCAAAATCGTATGAGTGTTATTTGATTTAAGATTTTTTTTTTGGTCGAGGACAGCCCTAAAAAACAACAACATGTGGAAAGCATTTGTATGTTGTCCTCATGTGATCTTGTGAGGGCTTCAGCTCTCTCTGAATTTGCTTCCCACCCTTAACAAGGCCCCCAACCCACACAGAGAATAGGCTACCCTCTCACACAGACACTGGACACAGCGAGCGACTGCCACTCTTCACCTCCAGAGATCCTATTCTGGGGGAACCGTACAAAATGTTGACACATTTTGCTCGGCAATAAAAAAAAAAAAAAATCTCATGTAACACGTTTTCCATCCTGTGATGCATGACGAAACATGAAGCAATGCGAAGTATCCAATTCTTTATTTGTCAGCGAGTGTGCCGTCGAGTCGTAATCTAAAAGCCTTCTCCTTTCCTGTATGTGTTTTTCTTAAATATACATGTTACACTATCCTGTTCTCATGAAAGATGCATTTCCAGACGTCTCTCTCCGCTCAGCACAAACAGCGGGATAGTTGTTTTGCAGCGCCGCAGCTGAAACCTATTTGAAAATAGACCTCAGAGTTGTTCCTCTCCAAACAGCTGCCATTATTCATGAATGTCAGCCACGGGATGTATTTCATATGTCAGTGTCAGAGAGATTATATTATGTTACAACCTCTGGCTGGTGTTGGTAACAGCTTTTTTTTTTCACATGCCAAACAGTGCATCAGTAAAATAAATATTGCATGCTTTTCACCTTGAAGGATGTGGTATGTATTCTAACCTATGCTCCGGGAAGTGAGTGAATTATGTCTTTAGTGGGGAGGGGAAGCTCTCCCCTCCTTAATGTTCATGCATTACATTTTGGAATACTCAATAGGCAGGAATCTCGCTGCGAGCTGGAGTTTGAGCTTTTGGCTCCCTCCCATGTAGGTCACACCTTATTATGGCGAATTTAAAAAGTTCTCGCCACGACTCTCTGTTTAGAAAATGAGAAGGAGGTCCCCTGTGTGCATGTGTGTCACGGATTTAAACGGTACCGTTTCACCTCCTTTTCCGGAGTGTTTTGTTTGATCTAAATGAGAATCGGGAGAAAGTGGAACAGCCCGTGAAGGAGCAGTGAGAAATCGAGACTGACGTTGCCACCTCACAGCCCTGAAATTGTGCGGAGTAGTTGTGCCAGTCTCTTTGTTTGGAGATTAATGTTGCGTCAGTCACATTCTTTGTACGAGGGACACTCGCCAAACTGCATGGTGAAATCTAGCGACTCCAAAAAACACCCATTCTGATGCAGAGGAAAATAGGAGAGCGGCGTTCGGAGGGAATCATAAATTTATCTGACATGCATGGGCTCCTGCTGTTATGAGCTATTGATATTCTGCCAGTCAAAGCTTGCCATTTGTGGCATCATCAACCTCTGTGTTTTTAACTTTCTATGTGTGTCTTTGTATGTAGGTGGGTTGTGTTGTGCGGCCGTACACACACAGAATTAGGAGGCCCCTCTTTCTCTCTTTTTTTTTTTTTCCCTCCTCTTTTCTGCAGGCTTTGCTCAGGGGCATGACACATTTCTGAGGGGCTTTGGATCCCCTCGCCTGATAATTCCTTCAATTATTCAATGGTTGGCTGGCAGATGAAGTGAGGCCATGAATAAAGCAAATCTGTGGGCATACGAGCTCTGACAATACAAACACACTATTAGCACTCATTTCCTCTGCTCGTCCTTGAAGATACACCGTCCTGGAAATGGGGCGCTGCGAGCAGGGGCTGGTGGTTATACACAGAGATCTCAAACTACCTGCGTGTTCAAGCTCAAACAATAAAAGTTAGGAGAGAGGCGCTGAATGCCAGCCAAACTCTTGTAGGAGTGATCATACCGCTGCTTGTCGGGTCAGCTCTGGAGGTCTTTCTTTCACTCTCTGCATCGGTCTTTTGAGAAATCAGAAGGGGTGGGAAAAAAAATGGATTCACCTATGTATCGTGTTTTTTTTTACGATTTTGTAATACATTTTTTAATACCAGAATTAATATATCTGCTTCATTTGAGTCTATGCGGAGGTAGAAGGAAGTTACCGCTTTTATTGTTGTAGTCTGAGTAACGTGACGTCATATCCGTATCTGTCAACCAAAACAAACCGAAGCAAGCTGAAACGATAAAGCAGGAAATGGCGGAGGGTCAGCATGGATACGACCTGCACCTTCACATGTTAAATCCAACGTGGTAAACACTACGCATACAGTAAAGTATGGAAACACTTTGGGTTTCACACATTGCCAGGAAAAGCAGAGCTAGACATCACGGATAAAGCTGCATGCTGACTCTGTCGTGGACAAGAAACGTTATCGTATTGTGGTAACGTGCGGTCAAGCCAGCCGTCACTCACATCTTAGTGGTCAAACCGGCCGATGCTACAACTGTAGAGCACCCATATACTGACATTTATGTTAAATACATTCAAATGGCCCCGATGGAGCTGACCATGGATGTATAAAGAGAACGGAGCTGACAGGAGAGCTAAGTTAGCTTAGCGAAGTTAACGGAAGTATACACGTGTGACTACGTCCGGTTTTCAAAATAAGGTGTTAACAAAAGGAACTGTATATACAAAATACATATATGGAAATCAGATTGATTGGATTATATTCACCAGAAGTATAAAACATTACATGTCCCTTATAAATTAAAAAGAATATACCTCTCAGTTGTGAGAGAAATGTCTTTATTCTTTGATTTTTGGGTTTCTGGAAAACATTTAATAAATAATACCTGACAATGACTGAGACTTGACTTGAATGACTTCAGGACATCTCTGACTACAAACATGCTGAAACTCAAACATTTTTACTGTATTATTTTAGATATTTTCCAAAGTAAAAGTCCCTAGAAGTGTATGATTTAACTTTTTCCCATGGTCCAGTGTTAACAAAGTTACCAAACATCGTAATATCGAATCGCAATACTTGTAGAATCGCGATACTTAAAAATCGCAATTCATATCGAATCAGCACGCAAGTATCGTGATAGTATCGAATCGGGAGATAGGTGAGTCGTTTTAGCCCTCAGGCTTTTGGGTGCTTGCTCATCGTGACTCAGTAGAGCTAACATCAGATTATAGCTCTTTTCTCGCAGGGAGGCGCCACTCCAGCAACAGAGCCGTGACTCCTGTAATGAAAGCCTGATCTTCTCAGACAGACACCCCGTCCTCCTTTTAACTCGGCGCAGTCAAGTGTAGGACAAAAGCAAAAGAAGGGGTGCCGCGCTCCACCCTAATGAAGTTGTAGGTCTTGTTCCTCGCTGCGCTCTGTTGGAGAAACAAAGCTAATCATAGCGAGAGCAGCCCCAGACTGCTACAACAGAGGGACCAGGTGCTTGTTCTTTTTTTTTTTCCTTCTTCTTCTTCTTCTTCTTTTCCTTTTTTTTTTTTTTTTTTCCTCGTCGAGCACCTGCCTTTAACCATCTGCACCTGCTGTCTGTAATAAGACGAGGGTGCAGCACTCGCAGCGCTCCCTGGATGTGTGATGGGATAGCGCTGTTGATTGCGATGATGCCTCAAAGACATAGAGCGCACACACACATCTCTTATCTCCTCCTATAAATCCTCCAAGAGAGGAAAAAAAAAAACGTCTGACTCAACACACTGACCCTCTTTGTTGCCCTGACAGGAAACTGAATGTCTTACATAAGATCAAAACCACCGCTGTGTGCAGACAAAACTGTCAGACAGCTTTAGATTGGTGTTGCATGTATTTAGGAAACCCTGGCCTTTTTTTTTTTTTTGCTCTTGCGATGTCCCATTGTTGCATGATTTTAATCTCCTCAGCAACAGACTCCTGATGTATTTGGTTCACTGGAAGGTCAAGGACGTGCCAAACGCCCCACCCTCTTCCTGCAACAAAGCTCGAGAGGAGGGAAAAAACTGTCAATAACTCAGAGCCGCCACACCCACTCCACTCCTCAGAGGAGAAAGTCTGGTATTTTACTTCACCTTGTGGATAAACCGTGGGTAGGGCTGCATAGCGAATCGTACATTAATCACAATTTTGGGATCCAACAAGTAAATGAACATGATCGACTGCAATATTTACGGTTAAAGCTTGTGCTCCGCTCGTACAAAAATCTGCTCTATATCAAATCCTCCTAAAGTAGCAGCCAGCCACCGGGGCATGATCGAGATGTTTTGGCTTCACTTTTGGGGAGCTGTCATGCAGCCGCACGCTCACTTTTCTACTTTCCTGAATGTTGCGGCTGCAGTCCAGAGATAGTAGTAGTAGTAGTAGTAGTAGTATATTACTTGTTTTGCAAACCTAAAATCCTAAAATGCACTGAATTCAAGTGAAGAAAAACATTATTTTAAGTCTTATTACATGAAAGTGAAAGTGAAAGCAGTGATCTGTTGATTTAATTTTGGGTAAAAAAGTTATTTTTTGCTACTAGGAGATGTTCTGTGAATAAGGACCAGTCTTATTTTGATGCAAACATTTGTACATCAGTAGGAATGTAGCACAACATGGAAGTGAAACTATTTATTTAAATGTGAAAGTGCAATAAAAAAAAATCTATGAATAATCGTGCTAAGTAATCGTGATTACCATTTTGCCCATAATCATGCTGCCCTGACTGTGGGCGTCTCTCACTAACAGATCATGACATTGAATAACACAGTTAGTTCAGGTCACAAATCAACAATAACAGAAGAGGATTTTCTCTTAAAGTGTTATTTTGGAACGATAAACTAAAATCTTTTTTCAACGGTAATGCAATCAACCTTGTTTCTGGGCCTTCAAAATCCAAATACTTCACCCACGAAATAAAAAGAAAAAAGATATACTAGAAATGACTGAAACTGTGTCATTCTTTTGAATGCAGGATACAATTGAAGATGAAACTATGCGCCACCCTGCACTCGAGTCTCTCACTCCGCCGCCGTCTCTTTGATGTGCGAGGTAGAAAAAGCGGTGCACCTGTGGGGAGCGTGAGAGGGTGATGGTGGTAGAGAGGGGACGGAGTGGGGACGGAGTGGGGGAGGAGGGGGATTTGTGAGCGACCGCCAACTTACTTGAGTGTCTATCCACCTTGGCCCGCTGCTGCCGCTGCCAGCGTTGCGGTGCCAGACTCTGCTCTTCCAGATAAACAAATGCTAGACAAATTTCTCTTTGTTAAACCTGTGTCGACCGCTGCATAATAATGAGGGCTGGTGCTGCCAGAGCGTGTGTCCAGCCAGTAATGATCCTCCTGTCTGAGAGAGGACAATGAGGAAAGGATGTATTCATACAGCTCTGCCGCTCCGTACATTCTTTCCTTCCTGGACTTGTCTCGGCTTTGGCGTTAATGCGCTTTTGTAAACACAGTTAGTCCAGTCGCTCCAATTATCCTCGAATGTATTCGTAGCAGATCTGGGATGCAGCCCAGGGCGTTCGTTTTATTTTGGCCACGACTTATCATCCAACTGACTCCGATATCACAACATTGAGCCTCTCAGCCTGTTTGCTTGTACTCAAAGAGAGATTAAATTGCAGCAGAGTAAGAATAAATCTCAACACCGCTGGACAAAATGCCAAATCTGGGTGATCTTATGCCAGAGATTAGTCTGGGCTCCCTTCTCGTAGAAACAATAATACAACATTAAGCTACGCTTCTTTTTAAAAAAAAAAAAAAAAAAAAATCCTCATCTTAAAAACATCTCTGCTATTCTCGGTGGACTCTAACTAATTATGCATGGAAAATGTCTGAGGGCTGTGGGGGGAGGAGGTGAGAGAGGCTGGCTAGTGGAGGACTTTGTGTGGCTTGAGTGCACCGCTGAAGGCAGCCAAAGTCTACTTTGATACCTGGCAGCTGGATCTCCAGATTAAAATGACTCTCAGAATATCATGCATCATTACGACGGGCAAATTGGCCAGATCACAAGGTTACTGTGATAATGAGGAGAGGACGACGAGGTAAACCGCCGCAGCGAGATTCAAGTGTGACGCGTGTTTACCTTGCAGGGCCACATCTCGTATTCTGGAGGGTGACCCTCACCGCCAGAGGTCACATCCAATTAAACAAACACGAGGAATGTAGGATTCTCTTCCATGTGTAAAATGCAAAAGAGGCAATCCCCAGCCCGCTGTAAAAATGCAAAGACTGCCCGCGAGGATTCGATCATTTGAATTCCCCCCCTCCGCTCATGTATGTAATATCATCTTTGTCAAATATGTATGTAATGGGACAGTGAAGAGAGCTAACACACAGCACCCGGAGGAAAAAAAGCACGTCTTTAGCTGTTGCATAGCAGCCGTGCACTTGATGAACCCTGTATTCATGGAGAAAGAAATACGATCTGGACTATTAGACTTGAAGTGTGTTTGTTCACTGACTTCACCTTTAATCCTCTCAGCCCATAAAAATGAATGTTCCTGCAATTCATTTTTATTCAAACTTACAGGCTTAATACTACTTATGTATTGTACAGCAGTGGAAGAGGTCGTCAGATCCTTTACTTCAAGCTGCATCAATCAATGTTTGACTATGTGTAATGTGAAAAAAGCTTACTTGTGGAGAGGAAGTCGGTTATCACCAGCAATTCACCCTCAGCTCTAAGGAGCGTTTCGGTATCTTTTAGCTCATTGTTTTGATTTTACAGCCGTAACTTTGCTGTTTTTGGTTACGTCATTTTACAGCAGGAGCAGTCACGGTTTCAGCAAACAAGCTCCAGTGACTAGCCAGAGAACATAGTGGAACAATCAGCAGCTAAAGAGCCAGATATTGCCTTCAGCAGTTGGTGGAGAGCAAAACAGGGCTAAATAAGGAGAGTGCAATAATGGACTAACATCCATCAGGTGGCCAAAAACACGACTCCAAATCAATGATCCATATCTGCTGGATGTGTAAATACGCTGTTTGCTAACAAGTTTGCTACTTTAACTTAAAAGATATATTATGTATATAATAGGAATGCACCGATACCACTTCTTTTCAGACCGAGTACAAGTACAAGTATAAGTACTTACATTTGGGTACTCGTTGATACCGAGTACCGATACGAGTACTTCTCTGTGCCAAAAGACCCTCGTTAACAGCCAGCTGGAGGATGTGAGCGACAGATCCCGGCCCCGCGGGGTCGGGCGCACCACCGGCCCGTCTTGCCCGCACCGTCGGGGAGGTGGAGCTTGAGCGCATGCGATAGGACCCGAAAGATGCTAATGAGAGGTGCTGTAAAGTGGTATCGGTGCCGTTTTGCAAGTACGAATACGAATACATGAGCACAGTATCATACCCGATTACTGGTATCGGCATCAGTGCATCCCTAGTATATACAGTATATATTTATTATGTCAGTGTTCAGGCTGTTGTCAGACACAATTCCTAGGTTTACCTACCTACAAAACGTAGCCTAAAGCACTGTAATTTGTATATATCTCACAAAATCAAAAATATGTAATCCTTGTAATCATGAAATATAAGAGCGACAAAGCCGACATAGGGAGGAGGTCAGGGTGGGTCAAAAAAGACCAGTGTTCGTACTATTTGATTGTTATTGGATTGTTAATACTGATAAATTAACATGCTTGCAGCATTTTAATGTTGTAGCTGGTCAGGGTGGACCTGTAACTACTTTATACAATGTTGATCAGTTTAATCTACAACAATGCATCATATTTCCTAAACCGATCAAATGGTTTCTACATGAAATCCGTATCTGCAAAATCAACCCGATCTCATTGGAAGGTGTATAAATAACACGGCATTACAAGGACATTCCACGTGTCATGAGAACACATTTTAGCCTTTTTGTGTCATTTGTACACCGCTTTTTCGTGTTTCATTTTTACGGTATGTTTAGGCAACAAAAGCACATAGGTAGGTTTAGGAAAAACATCACGGTTGGGCTTAAAATAAGTATGTAAACTTCATACGGAAACGACGTAACAGAAGTACGGAAAACACAAAAATACAGAATATGCAGAAAATTAAATCTTGAAAAGCTACGATTTTTTTGAATATAACGTGAGTGAATGAGACATGATAAACTCTCAGATGAGACGCCTGTCATCTGATCAGCAGCTGACCAGCCATATGTCTCCTTGTGCTCAATGACCGAGGTCTGTTTTTGTAACGGCTGTATACAGCCGACCTGCTGCTGCTGCCGCTGCTGCTGCTCCTTCAAATGACAGACGCTCTGATTTAGTTTTTATTGCTGAATCTTACTCCGGTAATGAAGTTGGGACTGTTATGTTTCTCTCATTACCTTTTCATTAAAGATATGACTAGAAAATGGGGTTGCCATGGCGATGGCTCCATGAAGTCTCCAAGCTGTATATGCAGGCGCTGCATTGTTTACTCTTTTGCCAAGAGTGCTGTCTTCAATAGGAAACGGAGACTTTTTTTTTTTTCTTTCCTGCGCCTTCATCTTTTTTTCCCCCTCTTTCTTTTATGGATCAAACAATGACCTGATGCAAATAGAACAGTCTTCAGTGGGCCTATTTGTTAATGCTGAGAGGTTTCATTAGCTTGCTCGTTGCTCCCAAAATGATAGCTGATGCGACTCCTCTGCGGGGTGGGTGGAAAAAAAAGAAAGTAATTCACAGGCTGTGAGTAGTAATTTACAGAGAAGAGATTAAAGAAAATGGTATGGAGCCATTTTGTCTAAATGACAGTCACGCTTAACGTCTGCAAAAAACAAGTTTGTTTACCTGGCATAGCACGTCAGTCTTTCATTGGTTGTGATGAGAATAGAGAGGCGAAGTCCCGCCCCTTTTGGTGGACCACCGTGGGACCGCGAAAGGTCAACGGCGAGAGACAAAAAAGTTTTTGATCCCGTTTGAATTACACCATGAATCACACACGTTTGTCAATTTAAAGCTGAAGTAGGCGAGATTGGAGCAAATATGATTTAAAAAAAGTTGTTTTATATAAAACGGTCGCTATGTCGTGACAGTAGTGCATGAAACAGGTAACCTGAAAAAAAAATCATGTGCCTCTGTGTCCTCTGGTGCTCCTAACGGCAGAAAAACAAACTGTCCGCTGTCCAACTGCCGTCTATGAAAGCCGGGCTGTCACTCACGAACTCCGACCAAACGGTCAAACTAGGCCGCAATGATCAAATATGAATCAATACAAATGTTACGTTAATGCCTATTTCTCGCCTCAAATGTTTTCAGAATCATCTTGTAGTGCACGGGTTAGCTGTAAAGTGAGAAAGTTTGTGACGCTGCCGCCATTGTGAAATCTGGTGAAGGAACGTCACATGAGCGGAGCACAGCCAATAGGAACGCTCTCTCAATGAAAAGACCTGTGATTGGTCAAAGTCTCCCGTCATGGGCTAGATTTTCTAAAGCCTGAAAACAGAGCCATGAGGAGGTGCAGAAGTCTTGTTATCTCTCAGAACACTTGAATTACAATATGCTGAAGGGCTATTATGGGATTTTTTCCCAATGATGCTAAAAATATACTGCCTACTGCCACTTTAAAACATAATTTTGCAAGTCAAGAAAGTAACAGTTTGTTGTAAAACTATTGAAGTATCAGACTGTAAAAATCCGTGATTAGAAAGACTACACACCTAAAAGTTACGTAAGTGACGTCTCTCTCTCTGAAGCTACGATGCCTGTGTGTTTCGTACTGGGATGTACTCACACCAGCAACGGGTCTCGCTCGTTCTTTCGCTTCCCGGCTGATAAAAAGACCAAAAGTCACTGGATAAATCACATCAGGAGATAACGTTACATTTGTGCGTGGTCATAGCTAAGTTAGCTAGCTAGCTAGTGCTGGTGACGTATATTGTGCGAGACGAGAGATGTAGTTCACTGAGCGGTCTCACACAAAACTAAACAATACTACGACAAACTGCGACTTTCTTGACTCGCAAAATTATCTTTTAAATTGACAAACATCATGTGTGATTCATGGCGCAATTCAAACAGGATCAAAATGTCTCTCGCCGTTGACTATTGTACATATTTTTTCCCAAATTAGGTCCCATGAGCTCCACCGGAAGAGGCAGGACTTCACCTCTCTATATAAGTATGAAGTGACAGTATCTGACATTCATGTGAGGGCATGTAAACCCATCTATCCAGCCATGTCATCCAAAAAGAAAGCTTTAGCATCAGACTGGAGTCGTTATGGTGCCCAGAAGCAAGGTAAATAAAAGAGGGTAAAGACAGAGTCGCAACCTTCTCCCCTCATTCATCAGCAGCATTTTCCAAACCATTAGCCCTGTCATTGCCTCCTGTACTTTCCATGTCTGCTGGCTGGCTTCACCCTCAGTACTGTGATTAGTTCAAGCAGGATGCCGCTCATCGATTTTGCTCCACTGGGTGTAAGTTAACCCTCTGCCAGCTTTTAATTGCTTCTCTTGACTGTTAAAGCAGTACACGGCGGCTGCTGCTGCTGCTGCTGCTGCTGCAGGAGAGAAAAAACCCCAGGATTGAATTTTGTTTGAATGCTCTCACGCCGCTTCCAAAACATGCAGGATGGCGTCTTTCAGAATACTCAAACGCATCGAATTGCATCTGTACTATCAAGCAATAAGCATGTTTTGCCTGCATCCAAGAATAAGGTGTTTAATTGAATGTGTTACCTGCTGGCAGCAATTACCGTCATGCCGAGAGGAATGGATGGAGACAGAAACACAGATGAAAGAAGAGAAATATTTAGTCTCTCTCTCTCTCTCTCTCTCTCTCTCTCTCTGTCTCTCTCTCTCTCTCTCTCTCTCTCTCTCTCTCTCTCTCTCTCTGTCTTCCGAGCTTATTGTATTTTCCTGAACATGGCTCTGGCATGATTGACACAGACATGATAGCTGCGGTAAACAAAAGGTGCTGCATGTACTCAGAGAGATGTGCATGGAATGGGCTTTTGAAAACAATAAATCACAACACGTTGAAAAAAAAAAAAAAGCTTGCTGCCCCGAGACTCATTTGAATTGGATTACCGTTGGATCCCTCATGACGCGTCTCCTGTCATAAAAAGCGATTTAGATATAAATTAAGGTTACCAAAGGAATCTATTCTGCCAGTAACTGTTCATCGACGGCGCTTAATTGTTTCTAAAGAGCTCTGGGTTCATATTTATCCTGGGGTTTTTAATTACGTATCAGCATTATACATCATCAAACCTATTATCTCGGCTCTGCAAAAGCTAATATTTAAAGTTGCAGTATCTCAATATTTGTGCAAAGCTTAAAGTGATATGTAATAGCTTTCAGAGAGTGCAATAATAAAAAAAATAAAAGATGCCAAGATTACACCTGGAAACAATCCATAAAACTGATATATCTTCATCAGACTTTGATGTAGATATCCATCTGTAGATCTACGCACGAGAAGCACTTTGTCAGAGAGTATGGAGAAATCAGATGGAGACGTAGGCAGATGTCATTTAGAGGAACGAGAAACATCAGCCGTAATGAAAGATGATATATATGTTTTTATGTCGTGTCTGAAATGAACAGTGTCGGAAATTCAAGTGGAATCTTGTGGGGAGAAAATCATCTGCCGCGTGTGTGCTGGTGGATTAAATTTAGCAATTCGTGGCACAAACAATTATTTCAAATGAGTCAATATTTGCTTGGAAACGACGCTTTTTTTTTTTCTCTCACAGGACAACATTTGTAAATGAGACTAATACGTTTTATCAACATGTTGACAGAAGTCCTCCAATGTGGTTATACGACGGCCTCATAAAGGCAGCCAAGCAAAACTTCAATACTGTTCTAAACGCCCCCTCGGTTTCCTTTCTCCCCATCATTATTTGATTTTTTTTTTTTTTTTGTTGAAGGTCTTCAATTTGCATCCTAATGCTGCGCCCCTTGTTCAATTTAATTTATAATGCAGATACAGAAGCGATAAGTGTGACGGAGGTTAATCCCCAAGAAAGGGGAAGGCTGAAAAACAAAAAAAATAAATAAGCAACATTACTTTTATATGTCCCTCGTATGAATTGACATGATAAAACATTCATATTAAACAAAAAGCCATTCAGCATCAGCGAGTATATTAGTAAAGAATGCATGCGGAAGGCATAAAATAATCATTTCTAACGCTGCTCAAAGATAAGGACATTTCAAATGCACATGTTGTAGGACTAAGCTGGCCCTTGTTTCATGATTTGTTTATCTGCTTTCTCGCTTCATGTCTACATGTTTACTTAGCAGTAATTTATGTACTCACAGTCAACATTAGAACATGAAGACAAACAGCGGCAGCGGCGGCGCTGCACATTTAGGGGAAGTGGCAGAGCAGCTCTCAGGGATGGCACGGAGTGGAAGTGACAATGGTGTCACAAGAAACAGATTGGATTTGGGCTCAGGACACTTTGGGCCTCTTTTTTTCCAGGGAGGGGTGTAAAAAGTAGGTTGCAATGCTGGGGGTGTATGTACCCAGCCCCAGGGGCTATGGCAAAAAATATGGGGCACTCTCTCTCACACACACACACACACACACACACACACACACACACACACACACACACACACACACACACACTTGCTTTCTCTCTGTTCATCTCGCTGTCTTTTCTCTCTCGCTCATTATATCTTCAATTATCAAGTCAGGAGAGAAACTCATTATTTTTGGAAGTCAATGCCCATGCTGGTGTTCCTTTTTTGACATAACACAAGAGGGGAAGTCCATTTGTCGAGATTTGAATCTCTTAATACCATTAGCTAATTGTGAAAATAATCATGTTAGAATTACACAGAGAGGAAAAAATATGATATATATTTTTTTCACTTTTCAGAATGTCATTAAAGAGCAGGAAGTAATTACTGGTGTGTGTTTTTTTTCTTTCACTATTTGATGCGGCGTTTTTTTTAATTGACAGCATCATGCAAGCCATGACCAGGCTGAGCAGCACGTGACCCACCACAGGGACTGTATCTGATTTCATTATTAGCCCCAGTTTGACTGGCTTAGCCCTCATATGTACCATGAACACCTTTACCCTTGGGTGGCTCAAGTTAATTACTTCAGCCCATAATGCCTGAGATACCACCTAATAAGCATGGAGTGTTACAAATTATGATGCTCGGATTAGCTGCTGCTTACTCCCCAGAATGAAAAGCCTGAATCATTTCAGTGTTTAGAAATGAATGGGCTTTAAAAAAAGAAACATCAAATATGGTGCTCATGTTGGTCAAGGTGCTTGTGGCAGTTGTCAAGCGTGTGAGTTGTGTTCTGGATTGATTAAAGGGGTCGGTTCACCCAACTATTCAAAATTCAGCGCAGTCCAAATGTTGATGCCTCCTTCAGTTATTATTGTGCACTCAAAGTAATACGTTTAAAGGTCCAGTGTGTAGGATTTTGGGGCATCTAATATAATATTCATAACTATGTTTTCATTAGTGTATCACCTGAAACTAAGAATCATTATGTTTTCGTTAGCTTGGAATGAGCCCTTCATAACTACATAGAGAGCGGGTCCTCTTCACGGAGTCCGCCATGTTGCTCCGCCATGTTTCTACAGTAGCCCAGAAGGGACAAACAAAACACTGGCTTTAGAGAGAGCTTTTTACGTTCTTACGTTACCTGAACGCCACTATAGTTCTCCGACGTTTGGAAAGGGAGGGGTGAACGGAGGGTTATTCAGTTGGTTGCAATATGCAACCACAACACTAGATGACACACAATCCTACACACTGGTCCTTTAAGGAGCAGGAGCAAGCGCTTTCAAGAGATTTTTTTCTCATTGCACCAGTGCAAGTTAGTCAAACTTGACTAAAATGGCTGCTGACTAGATTTTACTGCACATGTGTTGTACCCAAATGATATGACGAAGCGTGACACAACCGTGAGTAACTAAAATCTGGCGAAATTTTTGGCGTAAATAACATATGCCTTGGTGAAATACTTTGGCAAAAACATAGATTTGAGTCAGTGTGACTGCTTCGTTTCCCCATTAATAGGGAACGCTATGTGTTTCGAGTCGTGATACA
This sequence comes from Sebastiscus tertius, assembly GCA_916701665.1. Lineage (NCBI taxonomy): Eukaryota > Metazoa > Chordata > Actinopteri > Perciformes > Sebastidae > Sebastiscus > Sebastiscus tertius. The sequence goes on from CAKAOH010001867.1 coordinate 23,075, forward strand.
TTTAGGTGCTCTAGAAACCTCGAAATTTGTAGTTTCCAGAGATGCCAAACATGCTATTGTAGACTGACAAGAAAATGATCTTGCTCATCTATCTATCTATCTATCTATCTATCTATCTATCTATCTATCTATCTATCTATCTATCTATCTATCTATCTATCTATCTATCTATCTATCTATCTATCTATCTATCTATCTATCTATCTCTCTCTCTCTCTCTCTCTCTCTATCTATCTCTCTCTCTCTATCTATCTCTCTCTCTATCTATCTCTCTCTATTTATCTCTCTCTATCCATCTCTCTCTCTATCTCTCTATCTCTCTATCTATCTATCTACAAAGGCTTTATTTGTACAACTTTATTGTGAAAATACTTATACCAAGACATAGTTTGGACAACATACAGTTGGTTTGTGGATTGTGAAAGCTGAAGACCCCTTGTTTTTCAGATAGCAGATATCTATAAAGAAAAAATGATTTAGGAGTAATGCATTAAGTAGACACACTGCTGTTGATATCCTCAAATGTAATTTTAGCAACACAAAGTACATTCTCTTCAGCTCATTAAACCAAAACAGTCTGCAAAGCCAGACACCACTGAGGTTTGAGTTATAAAATATATTGTTTTCTAATTTGTTTTAACTGACCCATTAAAAGAGCTCTGGTTTTGCACTTTTAGAAACTTTAAAGACTCACAAGAGAGTGATCAAGATTGTTGCAGCAGAGACTGAGATATTTTAACTTCATAGTTCATGGTATGCGTCAATGATCCTACTCTTCCCATAATGCAACTCAAAAGTCTTTTTGTTTGACCCTCCCTGCCTGATAAAAGCCCTTTAAAATTCCATGTCCCCAGCTACACAGGCTTTCTATTAGAATTTGTCCCCAAGCCTAAGCCGAGATGACCCTGAGATAACCCTTATTTTCTCAGATTTAACAAAGCTCCTCTAGAGCCACAGCAGACATTATACAACTGTTTTCACAGGCTGAGTTGTACTCCCCATGACCGGTATTATGATTTTGATGTGTAAAAATCAAGTTCCCCTTAAAGGAACAGTGTCTAGGATCTGTCGGTATCTAGCAGTGAGATTACAGAACCGACCGAAGCTTCTCCCGCATGTGCCAAGCGTGTAGAAGACCTATACGGTGGCCAATGTGAAAGAAAAGGTGAATGGCTCTCTTTAGAGCCAGTTGTTGTAAGAGTAACAGGTCATTTGGAGCAGAGCAGTGTGTACGTGGGAAGTGAGTGATGAAGCAAGAGGGAGAGGGCAGCGACGACTAGAACGTTATCGACTCCGGCCTAAGCAGGTAAAGTTAACAGTGTTTGGTTTGTCCGTTCTGGGCTACTGTAGAAACATGGCAGACTCCGTGAAGAGAACCCGCTCCCTATGTAGATATAAACGGCTCATTCTAAGGTAACGAAAACACAACGATTCTTATTTTCAGGTGATTATACATTAATGAAAACATACTTATTAATATTATATTCCATTTCTGCCAATAGATCCCCCCAAATTGTTACACACCGGTGCTTCGAAACATCCGCCAACAATCCCAGGGACAAGATCTAGAACTACCAAACCCCCCCCCCGCCCCCATTATGTAGACCACATTGGTGCTTTTAAAGTGTGTTTTTTTAAGTGCTTTAGTTCGAGCCCTCTTGCATTTAGCGAGGTTAAGTTCACATTATCTTACTGTCTACATGAGCAAAATTACACAGTTTACCGGCATGCAGGGGAGGCAGGCCATTTCATGGTGATTAGGTGTATCTAGGGTGGTAGGTTTGTGACTACACGTGTGGGTTGGCAGTTGGGGGAAAACTTGAGACAATGCTCCACTTCATGAGCACACACTGTACAGAAGCCCTCCCACACAGTCTTTGTTAAGCCGTCTCTCTTGAGCTGGCACTTCAGCCTCCCTGAGCCCATTGACTCCCACTGGATCCTCACCACTGTGTTTCCTGGGTGAAATATATGGGGGCCTCTTTAATACTGTAACATCCGTATCCATTCCTTTCACACATGCCCCCCTCTCAGCAAACTGCAGCCAATACAATTTAATCCCATTTGGTAGGCAACTTAAATTCATCCAATTTCACAGATTAGGAGTTGTGGTCTCTCTGCAAAATTTAGCTATACTCCTGGTGTTTCTTTTTTTAATTTGTGATGCACACAACAACACAAGACACAAGGGAAGCATATGATATATATTATTTATATATATTTTTTTATCTAACCCTCCATGAAGGCCGTTTCCCTATAAACCAGGCATATTTCATTCAAAAGGCCTGGCTACAGCAAGTGTAGTTTCTATAACAACCATACATCATAATGAAGCTGGAGACTCTACATAATTAAATTGCACGTATGAACATACTGAGCTAATGGGATATAGGCCTTATGTGGCATTTGCTTTTAATTACAAAGTTGAAACTTTAGTAAAAGGTTCTTTGATCAAGCCGAGAAACGGCAATTAATGAGTGCGTGGAGATGATTGGCAAGATTAACTGTCATGGGGCTTTTATTTGCCATCTCATTGTAATTCCTGACATAAATGTGTATGTTAATGAATTTAAAAAAGAAGCATTTCATATGTTTTTTTGTCAGTCTTATAATTTCAACTTCTCCACTGAAAAAAAAAGGTTTCATTCCTGCAGTCAGGTTAGCAGCGTGAGATACAGTAGTTTGATGTTTGGTGCAGTTTTAAGGGTTTGTTTTCTCTGTGGGAAATGAGAAATGCGGTAATTCTTTCAAAAAGTGCAACACAAATAGATGCACTGGGTAGGAGGATGAGAGAAGAAGAAGAAGAAGAGGAAGAAACCTCTGACAACAGGGATCGGTCTGTCTTATGGAAACGAACACCGATGGTTTTAATTTACTGACTGCATTAGTCGGCTCCCCTCCAACCAAGCTTGGTGTTGTCTCGTTGGCAGCAGCAAAAGTTATTAATGGTGCAATAACAGGAGGCAAGCCTGGGCACAGAATATTCTATTCTCTCTCAGATTGTGTAATGATTTTCCACCAAAGGGAGGGCTGTCTGCTATTTCTCATTGCAGGTTGTTTGTTTTCTTTTAAATGGAGTGACGAGGTGGCAAAAAGCGATGTCCTTTGGGTTAATTGACTTATATCCTTCACAACTGACGTTGCATGATGTAAGTATGAAAAAAATGCTTCACTATCAGAGGAGATATTAATCAACACTTACCGGCTTGCGTGTACAGTATATGCTCAGTTCATCCACACAAAGAGGCATTCATATGACACGAACATGTGCATTTAGCGTGCAATAAACACGCCTTTCTTGCTTTTGGCGTGTCATTTGTACACCATGTTGTCTGTACTGACTGCAATGTAAACACATCACGTAAATATGCCACGATCAGAGCTAGTGGCGGAGAATAAAAAACACTTATGGTGGACAGATGGGGAGATGGATGGGTCCAACAAATAACAAGACTTTTAACCAGGAGACCGGTGTTTTATTTTGTGTGCTTTATTTGTTACGTTAGTGACATTTATCACGTGTTTTCCGTACTTGCATGGTCTGTATATATTTAAGCAACCATGATGTTTTTCCTAAACCTAACTAAGTGGCTTTGTGTGGACGTTACAGTAGTTTTGTTGCGTGGCGTACAAATGACGCGCGAAAAGCTTAAAATGCGTCCTCATGACACGCAGAATGTCTGTGTAATGTCGTGCTATTTACAGTAAATCCCTTTATTTATTTACGCCTTCCTGTTCAACAGTCTCACAGCTGTTTGTGAAATAGTCACAAAATTGAATGTACATAGACACAAATGTCCCCCTTTTTGTTCGTGACGCTCAGCACGACTTTTAACAGCATATTTTTTTATGTGCATGTCCAGCAGCATGTAATGCACATGTCAATTTCAGCTCCAGTCTTTTCAAAATAAAACTACTTAGTTAGGTTTAGGGATAGATCCACTTGGTTAGGTTTAGGCAACACACTACTTAGTTAGGTTTAGGCAACAAAAGTACTCAGTTAGGTTTAGGGATAGATCGACTTGGTTAGGTTTAGGCAACACACTACTTAGTTAGGTTTAGGCAACAAAACTACTCAATTAGGTTTAGGAATAGATTGACTTGGTTAGGTTTAAGCAACAAAATTACTTAGTTAGGTTTAGGCAACAAAAGTACTTAGTTAGGTTTAGGAATAGATTGACTTGCTTAGGTTTAGGCAACACACTACTTAGTTAGGTTTAGGCAACAAAACTACTCAGTTAGGGTTAGGGGTTAGGAATAGATTGACTTCCCAGTTCACAATTATGCGGATTACATGCGAATTGATTTCACAAACTGCTGTGTGACTGTTCTGTCCTGTAAGACCAGGTTGATATGCTACAAAAACATAAAAATCTGGGACCAAAAGTCTGAAATTACTGGGAAAGAAAACCCACAAAATGAAGCTTTGGCATAATGCCATGTGAGATGTTACATGGCAGCAGCTGGGGATATTGATAGTGCATAAATAATGTAAAGGCAACCTTAAGATGCTCTACATTCACTCTGTAATCTGGGAGCGTGTTTATGACCTAACATTTTACCAGATGGATGCGAGAAAGTGAGGAGGTTGTTATTAAATTCAAACCAGAGCAGGAAAAGTGAGTTCAGCAGATTTAGACGATGACCTCCTACCTGGAAAGTTGTTGTTTTATAATGCCACTTCTGCAGCTTATGCTTTTAATCACAATTACGAGCCAACCGTCTGAGTCTGCTCTGTGATTTATGTGTTTCAAAAAAGCGGTGGGGCGGCTGTGTGAGAAGGTCAACCTGCAGGGCAAATGGCAGTATTATAACACTTACTGACATTTCCTCTTTTTGTCTTGTGGAGAATAAATCAACCTCCACTTCAGTGTGAAATAAACTTTAAAACTGGTCTAAATACACCTAGAATCAAAGGTTACCACTTCTGAATTCGGTACTTTTAATGCTTCTGAGTACGAATCAATACACATTCAACCCCCTCTTCTTTTTTCTTGCCACAGGCCCTCGTATTGATTCCATGCATGAGCCTGCAGAGTTATCACAAAACAAATTGCACAGACTTGAATTTGACAATCCCTTTATGAGGAGCGCTTCATTGATTTCTGGATGGTGGCTCTGTTTGGCTCCTTTACAGGGAAGAGAGGAGGTTTGCTCATTGGAGAGACGCAGCCGCAGCTTATTCTAATTGCTTTATTGCCTCATTGTATTCTGGTGGCGGCTTATGCAGCGCCGTGTCAAGAGAGTTAAAGTTAGTTGCTCGAAAGTACAGTAAGTAAGTGCGTGTGCTCCCCTGTTTCCCCGGCCATGTCTGAGCCCTGTTCTTGGGAGTAGCAGCACTGAGTTGTGACTTTTCCAGAGGATACGACGATGTCAGCGAAATCTGTCCTGCAGCGTGAGGCTTGACACTGCAGTGACAGCACAGCAATATTTCCCCTCTTGTTTCAGAACAAATTACCAGCAGCATGACATCAGAGAGCTCATTGTGCAGCCAGACACCCTTCCTCACACACACACACACACACACACACACACCGCTACCCCCTCTAGTCAGCTCACCGGGTGGAGGGACGCTCTCATTATTATATACTGTAGGGATTGCATTGTTTTTTTTCTTGGACACTTTAAACAAGTTTCAAAAGGGTGTGACATATCTATATTAGGGCTGTCAATCAATTAAAATATTTAATCGCCATTAATCGCATGATTGTCCATAGTTAGTCACGATTAATCACATTTTGTATCTGTTCAAAATGTACCTTAAAGGGAGATTTGTCAAGGATATAATACTCTTATTAACATGGGAGTGGGCAAATATGCTTGCTTTATGCAAATGTATGTATATATTTATGATTGGAAATCAATTAACAACACAAAACAATGACAAATATTGTCCAGAAACCCTCACAGGTACTGCATTTAGCATAAAAAATATGCTCAAATCATAACATGGTAAACTGCAGCCCAACAGGCAACAACAGCTGTCAGTGTGTCAGTGTGCTGACTTCACTATGACTTGCCCAAAAACTGCATGTGATTATCATAAAGTGGACATGTCTGTAAAGGGGAGACTCGTGGGTACCCATAGAACCCATTTTCATCCACATATCTTGAGGTCAGAGGTCAAGGGACCTCTTTGAAAATGGCCATGCCAGAATGTAGCGCAAGTTTGGAGCGTTATTTAGTCTTTAGCGACAAGCTAGTATCACATGGTTGGTACCAATGGATTCCTTAGGTTTTTATAGTTTCATATGATGCCATTATCTTCACTCTTGTTTCAAAACGGAGCTACAGTCTAAAAATCGCAAGTTACATTAATGCGTTAAAGAAATTAGCGCTAACTTTGACAGCCCTGATTTATATCAGCCGTGATTCACTTGATCTTTTTTCAGTGTTTCAGTGCATTTTGCAATTCTTATTTTTCCATAAACATACGTCACCTTAATCGAAGTATTTGTTTACATTATCTTTGTGTACTTTCATCAATTCATTTTTATCTGATTTTAAAAACAAACCCGCGAACATGAAGCCGTTGTAAATGAGACAGAGGTCTCAATAGGGTTTCCTGTATAAACAATGTTTATCCTAAAGCACTTTCCATTACCGCCTTGACAGGTATAGGTAGCGGCAGATAAGCCGACCGTGGGTGAAATAAAATCAAATGGCTCGCAGAAGACGGAGTGGAGAGACTAATATTGTGTGGCATTGTGTGTCTGCAAGGCCACCAGATGCAATCCACCTGCAGGGTTAAGAGTTTATCCAGAGCTCCGAGGTATACGGCGTTTACTTCGGTAAGGCTACTGCAAAAAAAGTGGCAATCGTCTCTACGCCTTCCTTTCTTTGCCACACGTATTTTTTTTGAGGTGCTCTGTGAAAAGGAAAAAGGGGGGAGAAAATAAAACGCTGCCTGCTCTGCCTCCTCGTTCCCTTGTGTGGAATAAAGCTGCATTTTTTGAGGGGGAGTTCTGTCATGCATCACACTCCAGGAGGAGCAGCGAAACAAACAGGGCCAGATTCATCAAACAGAGGGAGTTGCTCTGCAGGATGGGGAACGCTGGATGTTAATCAAAGTTGAACAGCTAAACTCATTTTATTCCAAAGGGAGAGAGAAGAAGGATCGGAGGGGAGGAATAGTGCAGACCGCAACGTCTGTCTTGTGCACAAAAGAGCGAATATAGAAAACGACGAGATGATGTCACATAAAAGTGAGCAAATGGATAATTATAGGAAACTTCTAACCGGCTTTCTTACATGAACTGCGGTTCAAGTTATTCATTATGCAAGCGCAGTTGATTTCTGTGTACCCGATTTTGCATATTTTCGTCTCGCTTTAAATACGCTGTGCCACCCAGTCACTCTGGCTTATTTATTTTTAAGTCCTGCAGACTTTGATGTGGCCTGTAATCTTGTCCAGTCTATTAGGATATTCAGATCGAAGCCGAGCGTAAATTAGCAGAGACGCTCTCGTCCAACTCTGGGTTGTTTTTTTCGGGGGGGGTGGGGGGGGTAGTATTTCGCAGCTCCTAATTGGATGAATGGATTTATTTTGTTTTTGGAAGAACGGTGGTGAGGCTTCTGTTTAATCTCTGCGGGCCCCTCATCCCGCTTCCCCTCCCACTCACCAGATTGATTGTATCTAATACCAGACAATGGCATCAATGAATTCAAGTAGTTTTTCTCCCCCCCCCCCTCTCTCGGGTAGACAAGAAAGGGAATCATTTGCATGCAGGTGACATGTTCAAACGGGGAAAAGGTGAGATGAATCAAAATGCAACTCAACAGTTTCCTATAATGCTTTGACCTAATTATGCATCCATTCTTCTGCCTTCTTTTTTCTCCGCACCGGCTAGTCGTATCCCATTCAAACATATTCAGGATTGGTTCTGATGAAAAAAAAGTCTCTGCTGATTCACTGGTTCTCTGCAGTTTTTGCTGACTTCAATTGAATTGACTGTAAGATTTAATGTGTATTAAAACATCTGCGAGATAAAAATTCTCAACCATAAGTTGAGCAGAGGAACCTTTTCCTTTTATTGATCGGCCGTATTAGCGAGTGCTTCCTCTTCAGGATGCTCTTAAAGGTTGGACATATCGTCTTACATCCTCATCCTGACCACGGTAACCACAACATACAAACCCGGTGGGCAGGAGACTGCACCGCTGTGGACCAAACAAGCATCAAAGAGGGCAAGATTCATGATGGTGGAGTATTGATCCCTGAGGAAATTTAAATCATGTTTATAGGAAATTACTTACCCCACGGACGCCGAGCTACCGAGATGAACATGTGCACATGTATGGTGGAAATGGAGAAAACATCGATGCATGTAAAATATTGAATCTGGGGCTATGAAATACTGGTGACAAGTTGTTGTACGGGTCACTGATTTATTTTCAGTGTGAGGAAAACAAAGCAGCTGCTATTCTTCCAAACCTTTGACACAAAAAGAAAGAATATAGCAGAATAATTTGATGCTTTGTCATTTTTATGCTTGAAGATCTTTGTATGGGTGGGGGGCAGAGAAAATACTAGGCTAGTCTCATACACCATTCATAGCTATGTCTATGAAAAGTAATGCACTGAAATGCGTATATATATATATATATACCACAAAATCAATTCAGTCCACGTAGTTGTGAATCAGGAAGTATAAAGAGCGACAAACGGTGTGTAGGGAGGAGGTCGGGGTGGATGGGCGAGTCTAAAAACATCAGACTTTAGCCCAGGAGACCGGTATTCAATTTCAATTTATTTTTATATAGCGTCAAATCATAACAGAAGTTGTCTCGAGACGCTTTATATATAAAGCAGGTCTTATACTGTACTCTCTAATTTAGAGACCCAACAAGAGTTATTGTACCCTGTGTGAAACCAGAAGTCAACGTTATGCCAAGTTACGCCAAGTTACTCCACTTCTGGGGTTATTTTAACCCAAACCACAATCTTTTCCTAAAACTAACATAGTAGTTTTGTTTCCTAACCTAATTAAGTAGCTGTATTGCCTAAACCTAAAAAGTAGCTGTGTTGTCTAAATCTAATTAAATAGTTTTGTTTCCTAAACCTGAGTAGTTTTGTTGTCTACACCTAACCAAGTCTATCTTTTCCTAAACCTAACTAAGTAGTTTTTGTCACATAATTTTCGTACTTAAGCTAACACTTCCAGAGTTATTTTAGCCCAAAACACAATCTTTTACTAAACCTAACTAGTTTTGTTGCCTAAACCTAACTAAGTAGTTTTGTTGCCTAAACCTAACTAAGTAGTTTTGTTGCCTAAACCTAACTAAGTAGTTTTGTTTCCTCAAACCTCACCAAGTTGTTTCCTGTGAAGAAGAAAGTTTATTTTGAAAAGACTGTATGCGTGTAACGTGCGGAAATTGACACGTGTGTCACGTCATTCGTAGGAAAAACGCACGAAAAATATGAACCATTGTATGAGGAATACGTTGAAAAATACATATTTCAAACACTTATGTTGCACTCATGACGCCTCGACAAGAAAGTTGTATGACATACTATCATCCCGTATCCAGCTCTGTCGGCTTTGTGCAGCAATTTTCGCCCGTGACATGTCTTATCACTCCGGTCCAAGAGTGTTGTAACACACTACTGGAAAAAAAAAGCGACTCGGTTACACTAAATGAGAAGAGTGGGAGCTGAGAAATAAAAGCAAATGTTCCAGTCGTTGCCACCACCCTGCTCCACTGTCTGGACTGACATTAACACTGAAATGAGAATGACCTCATCATACGTTCAGCCAAATCATCATAAATGACATGATATTAACTCTGCCAGACAGCTTTTTTTTAGTTCTCCATTTTGCTTGAGTTTGTGGTTCTGTGCCCTTGTTATCTGGCCCTCCAGACTCTACTCTCACTGTGAGGCAGAGGAGCAGAAAGATGGCAGTAATTCATTTTGTGCCACGCCACAGGCAAGGCTCTTTTTCCCTTCTGCCCATTACCTCCAGACCAGACTCTGCGTCTCAGCAGGACGCCGCTCCCTTCCCGCTCTGGCCCAGACCCACCGTACTCCAGGGGGCTGAGGTTAGTGGACGACCCACTTCGGATTCTGTCAGCGCCACCCGCAATCATCCGAGGCACTCCACTCCACCTCCAGGAAAAAAGATGGCAGCCTCGAAGTCAGTCTGGGGAAGCAGTGCTGATCTCTTTCTCCTCATCCAAAATAAACCCACACTCCCCAAAAAATATATACCACTGCCTGCAGGAACTCTAGTGTCTGTTTTGAAATATTCATAGAATTTTGGTTTGAATGTGATTTTTGCGGTAGCTGAAATCAAACAGAAGACATAAAAACCACATAGAAATATCACAGGGCAGGCTTTCCTCATACTGTACACCGTTCCTAGCTATACCTACGAAACGTAATGCACTGTAATTCGTATATATATCCCCCAAAATCATCATCATCGTATGTAATCCACGTAATTGTGAACCAGGAAGTGTAAAGAACAACAAACGCCAAATAGGGAGGAAACACCGGACTTTCGCCCAGGAGACCGGTGTTCGTACCCCGTGTGAAACCAAAAGTCAATGTTGATTTTTTGTCATGTAACGTCCGTACTTAAGTTACGCCACTTCCGGAGTTATTTTAACCCAAACCCTGATCTTTTCCTAAAGCTAACTACGTAGTTTTTGTCACTTAACTTGCATACTTTTCCTAAACCTAAGTAGTTTTGTTGCCTAAACCTAACCAAGTTCTTTCCTGTGAAGACCGAAGTTTATTTTGAAAAGACTGGAGCGGAAATTGACACGTGTGTCACGTGTTGTTGGACATTCGTAGGAAAATGCAAGAAAAATGAGGAATAACTTTTCGTAAGATATCATACGCACTGTGAGAATACATTGTATAGGGAGATTAAAACGTTAAGATATGTAGATTGTGTAAGAAAGAAAAACATTTAAAGGGGACATATAATGAAAAACTCACCTTTTTCAGTGCTTGTGCACACACATTTACGTGTGGAGTGCCTACAACCCAGTCAGTTTTTTTGTGGGCTGCGTAGATCAGAAAACGTGATTCAACAAGCCATTCAGATTTGACTCCCCTTCCTATGTCACATCCATGCTCATTAGAATATATCGCCCACGGCTTGAGAACTATCTTTGTAAAGGTGCACCATATTTTTTTGCAAGCCAATGGGAGCAGACTGGGCTTTTTTGGGAGTTTTTTTTTTTTAAAGAAACGGTTGATAAAACGGAGCGTTTCAGACAGACGGTGAATACAGGTATATTTAGACAGACAGTATGAGAACAATAATGTGTTTTTTAGAACAATAAAGCATGTAAACATGTTCTAGTAGAAACCCGAAATACAAGTATGAACCTGGAAATGAGCATAATATGTCCTCTTTAAACAACAAAATTACAATAAGTTAGGACCCCTAATAACTTCGAGGAAATTGGGTTGTTTACGAAGATGAAAATGAAACTTATTTGCAGAACAAAAGGCATATATTGTATTTGGTTGTTGGCAATATCCAAAAATAGTTGTGTATTCTATTATGGTTTGTTGTTTCATCTTGAACAGGAATGGTGATTCCAAGGTGAAATATTCCGGTTTCAAAAGGCATAAGTTTCAATTACAGCCAAGTGTTTTTAAATGAGAAGACGCACATCAAATCCAAGGTGCTTGGATGTTTATGAGTTGAGAGTGGCATGATGGAAAAGCTCTTTTTTTTTTTTTGCTATATTGCCACAAGACCTAATTTGTTCCCCCGGCAAGCATTTGGATTTGGTTTTTATCTTTATTTTGACATGTTGTTGTTCATGAGGAGAGCAAAAGAAATATCCCATTAACAGGCTCTCTCCTATCTCCCTACATAAATCACTGACATGGAAATGAAACTGTTCTGACAAAAAGGGAGATGGATAGAGGAATACAAATGCAAAAACATTACACACACATTCATTCCTTCCCCGCCGCCTCCTCCGGTTTCACATAAATGCACTTCAGCAATTGGAACAACTTCTGAGTAGACAATTAGGAATGCAACAAAAGTCTGAAGTGATTTAAAAGGAAAAAAAATCTATCTGAGAGGACTCTTGTACATAATTACATCTGAGCTTCATTCTTTTCACAAGATGGTTGCTCAGCTAATCAATGCGGACCAAGCTGTTGATTCTTTATTAAAGTGTGACAAAGCCATGGATTTCTGATTACTGTGACAGCAATTAAAAACACCTACAATCAATATTTTTACCTTGGCCACTCAGATAACACTCGTTCCAATCAGGAACGAGTGTTATCCGTACTATATGTTTGTGTTATGGCCATCAGTTTTAATCATTTCCACTTCCTTCCATGGTTTTTTCCCTGCAGTTTCATATGGCTGACGGTTCTAAATACTACAATACTCGCAAACGTCTAGGACTTATGGGAAATGGTGTTCGTTAAAGGCCGCTGAAAACAAATATTGAGTTAACGATTTTATTGTGTAACAATTAGGGGGATCTATTGCTAGATATTGAATATAATATTAATAAGTATGTTTTCTTCAGTGTATAATCACCTGAAAAAAGAAATGTTGTGTTTTCGTTAGCTTAGAATGAGCCGTTTACATCTACACACGGAGTGGGTCCTCTTCACGGAGCCGGCCACAATGTTTCTACAGTAGCCCAGAACGGACAAACCAAACACTGGCTCTAGATAGGGATATATGCGTTTTCGCATCGACCACCGTAGTTCTCCTACACGCTTGGCACACTGGAGAAATTTCAGTTGGTTGCAATCTGCAACCTCACCACCAGATGCCACCAGATCCTACACACTGCACCTTTAAATCGGAGTAAATTATGTTAAATCGGAGTAAATATGTTATATAAGACAGACTTCTCTTGTAGAATAGTCATGGAAAATGATAACTGTGCGAGTATCAAGCAGCATAAAAGTTGTAGCACGATGTGTTAATTTGCCTTATTTGACATTGCACATCCTGCAATGAGACTACATGCGCACATCACTGGCGATGCTGAAACGATATATCGTGAGGCCCTAGGCCCAATACTCCAAGGACACTTCCATCACACGTACTCGTATCACTCACCCGGAAGCGTGTAATCATTGATCTTTGCGCCGTTTGTTTGAGATAAACTCACAGATCGACCCGCCGCTTTGAAACTCACAGCTTTTTATTCAACATAGGCTACCTCCCCGAGGAGCAGCTGACATTTACTCACTTAAATCCATCACATCCTCTCAGTACTCCGCCGTATGTCTCTGTCGCTGCTCCTCTCTCTATTTTTTGGGGAGAACTTTGGCCTCTAGCATATATTTGTCTACAATGTGACCCAATCTGAGAGGTGCTCCGGCTTTTAGTGATGAACTCTAGGAGATCGCAGCTGCGAAAACAGCCCACTGATGACGCCTACAGAGCCCACGAGGAGCTCAAATCCTTTTGAGAGACAGAAAATACGACTCCCCTGAGGTGCATGTGCCTCTGCAACATGGATATAAACAAAACACTTACTTGAGATAAGTAGCCGCATTTACCTAATCTTGCCTGCTTTTGGTCATGTCCCAGTAATTATGATATCACTCCACAATGTGCAGGTATACTTGAAGTAAATGTTGGGTGTGGAGAAAGCCTTGATGAAGTGGATGAAGTGTGATCTGGATAGCGCCAGCGATAGGCTCGAACACAAGTCTCTTTGATCCGCCTTAAAGGTTAAGAATAGTGCAAGTAATTTATGTTTTATTCATTTTCTGACTTTTTTTCCAAAGCAGATATTCCTTTCGGGAGCTGCTTTTCATCCGACTGAAGAAATAATCTATGAATTCTTTTGGTCTGCAAATGAGAAAAAAAAAGTATAAAAGTGACCACCAACCAGCAGGAGAAGAAAAAGTACAATAAAGCAACTAAGAAATGTTCTGGCAGAGCTACACAACATGGCTTTCACCAGCAAACGCAGAGGATTAAGTAAGTTTCTCCTTTGAGAAATTAACTACTACACAAAGTGGAGATAAAAGAAGAGACAGAATAACGAGGCCTGTTTGCCTATTCAGAGGGTTTAGCCATGTATTAAAAATCATACCGTTAAGCTTCCTGACATATGCTAATGAAGTGATGTTTACATTTTTGATTCGCTGCCTAAACAAAGATAAGACATGCTCTCGGAAAAACAGCAAGCCCTGCAATCCAAACACATCCATTGAGCTTGTCACCAAAGACATGACAGCTTTCTTCCCGACTAACAACAATGAGAGACTCATTTCCATATTAATGAGAGAAAAGAAAGGCAAGTGGTTGGCGGGGTGGGGGGAGCGTTGAGCATGGAGGGGGCGATGTTGCTTCTTGTTGTCTTGGCACCTATTGACAAAGTCTTCAAATAGGTTGTTAATGACCAGCCTAAAACACAGCGAGCAGCCTGTGGAGTAATCATATCAACATGTTGCGTGTGCGTATCATGCTGCGTAAACCGTCGCCGTGCCTCCTATTGCCGTCGCTCCTGCGTAAATGTTTGCTATTGTTGTCGCCACACACATGGACACAGATAACGCACGCACTCATGCAGGGGACACTCGTGTGTGCACATGTATCGCTCATCCATAAATACCACATACGCACGGCACTTAACATCTTGTACAATCGGATACATCCTCATCCCACAGGAAGCAGGCTTCAGTGCAGCCAAAGGGTAAATACTAAATTAGCAGCTCTAGAGTACAAATCTAGGGGGGATATAAAACATCTGTTAGGTCCCGCAGTATTTACTTCTCATAACCTTTAACACAAATTGCAGCTACCTAACCTGCAAGATAAATTTCTTTTCTGTAAAAAAAAAGTAGACTTGAGGTTTGGACTTCAGCCAGACTTAAAGGGGCACTGCACTGATTTAACATGTCAGTCCATTTACTAGTCATAGGGACTATAATGTCTTCTGTTTCCTTTGAGGGTCACCGAGAGAACTTAACCTGAGTGACATCACTGGGGTATCTTGACTTGGGCTTGGGGGGCCAACTTTTTAGATGCAACCAGCTTGGTTGCTCCACAAAAATTTTCTCTACCATTTGGCGGCCACAGTTTTCGCCCTAGGAGGCTAAACTTTTGGCATGGAGGTCAAGTGTTTGTGAGGTCATGTGTGTGTGGGAATCATAGACTGTATAAAATATGGACGTAATCTCCATGACGTCAACCGTAAGTTTTTGAGAAGCTGTTGTGAAGCTTAAAGTGAGTGGCTCCATCCGTCGCCATCTTGGCAGTGATGACACAGCCTAACTCCCGGTTAATTCAAACATGGGCAAAGAGGTGTATCGTTGGTGGAGCTGAGGCGGCCCAGGTGACGCAGCCGAGCAGACAGCTAGCAGCTAGCGACCTGGTACGCCACCCACCTGTCACTCAAAGCAGCCGCGCCCTCAATTATGCATAACTTTAAGTTTTAACATAATTTGAATGGGTGACTCATATAAAAATTCACCCCCGAATAGTTGTCATTAACAGGGATAGCTATAGAGACCAAAAACGTTTTTTGTATCAGGCTTTATTTCTGCTGTAAAGTTGAGCATTTTTTGGCACTTGCACGTTGGCTTCATTTCTCAGCACGGAGGTTGCCGCTTGGTATGGATGCATGCACGTACTGTACGTGGTTGCAGCTATTGAAAATTCACGCATGTTTTTAGTTTGGTTGCATAATGGGAGGTGTTACAATCCAGCGTTTTTTTTGTTTTGGATTTAATCTGCAATAATTGATTTTTTTGGCCACTCGGTGGCAGCAGGAACAAGTTGTGAGCTCATTGACATGATTGACTTTTAAGTTGAAACGACAAACTTGTTAGCAAACAGTGGCTGATTTACACGACCAGCATCAACAGAGCAACATTATCATTCATTTGGAGTCGTGTTTCTGGCCATCTGGCGAATGTAAGTCCAATATTTTCTCTCTTTTTAGCTGTGTCTTTGGTTTCTGCCACCTCCTGAGGGAAATATTTGGCTCTTTAGCTGCTAAATGCTCCACTATGTTCACCAGCTAGTCACTAAACTGTGTCTGTCTTCCATTTGGTGCTGAGTAGGTAGTGCACAGTGGGTTTTTAGAGCCTCCTGTGGCCAAAAACAAACATTTCAGAACAAAACTTTGTAGGCCTATAGATTGAAATGACCTCTCGGTTAAGTAAAAATCAAACAAATGTTCAAATGTAATTTTTAATTGTCGTCTTTAGGAGTCCTGCAGACTTGCATCCTGACTCTTGGCTTGGACTTGGCTCAAAAGATTTAAAACATCTTGCATTATGACATAGTATAAACAGGCTTTGCATCAATGTCCCAACATCTACTGTATCTCTAGTTCTTGTTTGTGTCTCTCCGAGGCATATATATTCTAACACTTGACTCTGAGAGGCATCTCCTAGACATAATCTTCCAGTTCATAGTGCATGTCATTAGCCTCCTAAATTACAAACATCATTAGGAGAATTGATTCAACTTAGCCTCCTGGGGGGCTTCAGTCTGCTGTTCCTACATGGCGGGAGCTCATTTTGAGTGTGGTGTCAATCCTATTTCACAAGTTCAAGCAGACCAATTGGGGGTCTGAGCCGTTCACCCCCTCTTTATCCCTGCACGGCGAGGCCCCGCCACCTCATTAGCAAAAAAGGGTCGTGTGTGTGTGTGTGTGTGTGTGTGTGTGTGTGTGTGTGTGTGTGTGTGTGTGTGTGTGTGTGTGTGTGTGTGTGTGTGTGTGTGTGTGTCCATCATGCATGTAAGGCATGTTTCAGCCTCTGAGCGCGGGAGATGAAGACATTGTGGCACACTGACCTCTGCAACAACCTCAAATGCTGCAACATTGTGGGTGGGTTGGGGTGCATCGTCGAGTCATGCTGTGACAACGGAGAAGAGGACTGATGCTGATTTTTACTCCCCCAAAAAAATGATTTTGCGCCCTATAATGCTGTAGTATTTTATGTTACTGTATTTTCTACTATTTCAACCAAAAATCTGAGAAATTAAATTGTTTGAATTTACCAAAAAATGGAAATTGTAGCTATTTTGTAGCATCAAAATAGTGCCTGTAGAGGGATATACTCTGCAGGGTGGGAGAAGAGTGAAAGGGAAAGCAACAGAGGGGGAATTGACAAATGACTAGGCTACACACACACACATAGAGCATGAGAAAAAAAACATGAAAATTTGAACAAATTCGCCCCTTGAATCCTAATGCAACATGGTCCTTGTACTCTGGCACAGCCACTAATTCCAGCCCATGTAAGAAACATGGTGGGGGCGATGTGCCTTCAATAATTCATCTGGAGATTGATAGATGTGAGTCTTCAGAGACCGCCAGTGTGGATGGTGTGTTGCTCGGCTCTCCGCTGAGACTCGCTGTGAACTCCGCCTGTGAATTTGTGAGTATGGAGATCGGGGTCAGAGGTTAACATGAGATGGTCTGATACGGCGCTATACATCGGACCCACACCTCCTCTCCTAATAGGATCAAATCCCTCCGATACTCAAGACTCTGCTCCATCTCCACTGAGGTGTTTTATGTTGATGCAGCGGTGGATTGAATGTGGACTGCAGGGCACATACAGATATGGTTTTGCATGTAAAATGTAAATATATGAAGCACTTTCTATGTTGTTTAAAAAGGAATCTGTCATTTTTATGCTCCACATCCGTACCCTTACTTCTTATTGCATACCGCCAGCGAAATTTTTTTTCTTAGGATGGCGAAGGCATGACCGGCCCTACTCCTATTCTTACCCTAAACCCTAACCAATCTTACTCCTCAAGCCTAAACCTAACTTACCCAACCAATGAACGAAACAAGTACTAGCCAATCAGAAGTAGAGTAGGGCGGGTCATGATTTTGCCATCCAAGGAAAAAAAAATACCGGATACAGCGTTGTTGGCGTGATCCTATTCATTCCTATGAGAGTTGCTCAGCGCCGCATGAAGCCAAAATGGCTCGACTGCTGAGTGATAAAGTACCCAGATCTTCCGCCGATCTTCCGCAGTCATTGGGCCCATAGAGAAAGCGCACTAGCGTCTTCCTTTAACTCCGCCTCCCAGCCCTCGCTCCAGCCTCGGTCTGGGTCTCATTCACATGAACAAGGAACAAAAACAACTCTGGATTCAGCTCATTAGTGCGTTTTCCAACTTTTAGGACCTAATGATTTAAATAAGGGCTATTCAAGTGTTCATACTGGGAAGTTGATTTACCTAAGACAAAATAATCCACTGATTTACAGATGTCTTTTTCCCCAATGTAAGTCTATGGGAAAAAGTATTTATGGACCCAATGGCATCACTTGACGGACATGGACGTTGTAGTACCGCTGTTTGGCCCGTCGCTCTTCCTGGGCGCTTGCGTCTCTATGTAAACACATAGCTAGCTTATTGCTGAAAAAAACAGCACTGAAAATGTCTTTAGTATTCCTTCTCATTATCTAATTGAATCTGTCGGCCAACAGCTATCATATTTGTGTATAATTTGATTTGTATCAACAGCTACATAAGTTTTTACAAATCAAATATACATTTGTGTAACAACTGTGGAAATGTATGTCGTATGTAGGCCTAATGTATGTAATGAAATGAACATTTGAAGTGGGATATATTACCAAGATACACGTATGAATATAAATATATCCAAGACACATGGGATGATCATGTCATGCAACTATTATTTGACCTAAAGTAACACGTGAAAACGTTGATTCTGTTGCTTTTGTGTTTCTCAACATGTGCAAGAAGAGAGAAGAGAGAAGTGCCTTAAAGGTAATCTAAATGTTGTTGCCCTCACATAATAGTTTTCTTTTTCTTCGATTCCTAATGTGAACACAGTGTGTCTGAAATCACCGATCTTGACTTTTTTTCATTGTAAACAATATACAATCAACCCCAAACATCAATAAAATCACGGCTGTGAGATTCAAACCCACAACAATTTCGCCACGTCCATTTTCAGCGTAATTATCCCACTGAGGTGCTCGCTGCCTTTTTGTGCTGCACACCGCACGCCCCCCACATGTGACCAGCACTCTGACGAGAGGTGGACAATCGTTGATGGACAGATCAATATTGGAGCATATGGAGGCCAGGCAGAATATAGAAATGAAAAGTGGAAAATGGGATATAGATAATTGAACTCACCGAGCACCCTGACTGGCACTTCACACAATCTGCTGACATTTAACGTGACCTCACGGAGTGACTGCGCATAGTGCAGAAATGAGGCAGAAAATGAAAATGTTGAAAGCCGCCTCGGCTGCTTGAATCTGTAGCAGGCTTCTAAATGTACATCAGAGGCAAAACCTCTTCATGGATTGATGCCGTGATGTGGATCAATGCTTGCTCTTTGTGCAACAAGTTCTAAAAAAAAAATAAAAAAGGATAGTAAATATCAATCATGTGATGTCATCCGTGACCCCATGTATTCACAAAGCACTGGGGGGGTCACGTGCTTCGCTATATAGTCTTGTCAAATCAATCGTGCATGGGTTGGTCCAGTATGTCCAACACGGTCAAACTATATTTAGCATTGCTAAATCAAATTGTCTACAGAAGCCACATACAGCACTATACTCTCAGAGTAATCCCCGTAGAGAAATCAAATGAACTGCTATAACATATGCTCTATGTTCGTACCGAACATGGCAGCACATATCTACTTACAACTACAAGGCTTAACTCACTTGACTGTGTTATTTTATGAGCTTTCATTCAGCAACATCCCTCTGTGATCAATTCAAACGAGAATCATTAATTATATGTAGAAGCTAAAAGGGTGAAACACAGATATCACAGGCTCGTACGGGCCCCTATAACATCTGAGTATCATGTTAAAGGAATACCATTAATTATAGATTGACTGCAGACATGAGCAGCACTGGCACATACATAATTCCACGTGGGGACATTATACTGTAAGCCTATTAAAGTGTCTGCATGAAACGCAATGTTATGTTTCATTATTCTTTCTTTGCCCAGATTTAGAGATATAGACCTATCCATCTCTAAAACTTCAGCCACCATGCAATACAATGGAGGTCAAAGGAAGTTCGCTTTTCGTACTTTTTTTTGTCATGTGGATTGATTAAAGTGTCAATTCACCCACATTAGTAAATGGCATATTTTATGGTTGTATAGAAGACAGTTTTGGTTTTATGTGCCCAAGTTTTGAAGGAGGTTTCTGAGTTTATGGTCTCAATCGCTAGTTTCAAGTCTTCTTCAATACAGCATGATGTTCATTTAGTAAATTATGGTCCCATTTAGAGTCAAATAGATCACTACCACGACGTTGTCCGGTCTGGGAGTTGTCCGTGTTTTCGTCTTACGACTTTAACCCTTTCACAGTGTGTTTTCAGTTCATGGAAGGTAATTATAATCTTTTTGGTCGCCTAAAAATGTCTTATTCAGCCTTCGGTTGTACTAAGCTCCACCCTCTCGTGTCACCTCTGGTTGCAAGAAAACAACATGGCAACGGCCAGAAACCAAGATGGTGACGGCCAAAATACCAAACTTGAGGCTTCAAAACAGCAGTCCACAAACCAGTGAGTGACGTCACGGTGACTACGTCCACTTCTTATATACAGTCTATGCTGTGACCTCACAAAAAAAGTCCAAAACATTATCTTTACAAAAGAAAAGAAAAAAAGGCCACAAAACCAAAAGTGAGTTGAAAGATGCTACAGTAAAGCGCTCTGTAGCGCTGAGGGGACTGCAGAGCCACACCTGTCATACTACACATTGTCATTTGAAGCCATTGTTCACATCAAAATATTGATTAGTGCAGCTTTACAAAAAACACTCAACAGCAAAAAGTCTGTCCAGAAACAGTGTCCTACTTATGGTACATGTCCACAGGGGCGTTTTTTTTTATCAGCGAGGGATCGCCTCGCTTCCCAGCATTGGATGCTTGATGGGTTGCCACTAGACACAAGGCACTCGGCACCTGATTGGACGAACGCTTTCCCTCGTGGGCTGCTGCTCCCAGCTTTCAAACCGGAACCAACATGGCGGCTTGTTTAGAAACTTTCTTCTCGTATATTACAAAAGTAGTTCACCGAAATGCCCCCGTCTCTCAAATCGCGCCGCCATGCTACCAGAATAGATTGCACAGCTGTTTACACAGACAATGAATGGGAAGCGTGGAAAGGACGGAGGGTGTGGACACGTACCATCACTGTCAACAGCTTTCATTGATTGAAAAAGTAGTTCTAAAGAAAGCAGGGAGATTTGTGGATTACTCACACTAACAGGGACATCGTTTTTTTCTGATGTTAAATGCCAACAATCCTGTGTGCACCACAAATGATAATCCTTTCACCTTTATTTTATTGTGTTGCTCGCAAAAAGAGGGATTGGATTCTTTTTTTAAACGATTTTCATAAAGTAGCCCATTAAACCTGCAGTAGGTAGAATATTTTTGGCATCATTGGGCAAAAATTCTATAATAACCTTTTAGCATATTGTAATTCAAGTGAAAACTAGACTTCTGCACCTCCTCAAGGCTCTGTTTTCAGGTTTTAAAAAATCTAGCCCGTGACTTGACGGGACACTTTGGCCAATCGCAGGTCATTTCATAGAGAGAGCATTCCTATTGGCTGTTCATTCTCAGAGGCAGCTCACTCGCGAACTCCAAATCCAATCAATCCCCCAGGAAGTGCGCCGGTCGTTTCATAGTGGCCAATTGGCAGTACTGCAACTTCTGTGTCCGTCACGTGATGCATTGGGCCCAAAAAGACTTTTTCCCATAGACTTACATTGGGAAAGAGACGTCTGTAACTCAGCGGATAGTTTTTTTTTAGGTGAATCAACTCCCCAGTACAAACACTCTAACAGCCCTTATTTAAAAAATTAAGTTTTTAAAGTTGTAAAATTAGTTATTTCCCTTCCTCCGTTCATATGAGTGAGACCCAGACCGAGGCTGGAGCGCAAGCCGTGACGACAGCGTGATGTTGGGACCCCGTGACCGAGTCATGTGACCGAGTCATGTGACCAAGCGGATGCTACTGTGCATGTCCCAGTTGCCCAAAATCCGCCAAGATACGGGTACTTTTCTAGACGGAAGTCGAGCCATTTAGGCTTCATGCGCCCAATGAGCAACTCTCATAGGAATGACCGGGGCCCCGCCTCCAACGCTGTATCCAGTTCATTTAATACATCTGTGGTAAAACGAGAAAGTTTGTGACCCGGCAGCCATGTTGAGATCAGTTGAGAAAAAAATTACCAAGCACCGCCCATCAGCCGGAGCACAGCCAATAGGAACGCTCTATCTCTCTGAAATGATCTGTGATTGGCCAAAGTCTCCCATCAAGGGATCGATGTTAGTCTGAAAACAGAGCCACTAGGAGGTGCAGAAGTGTAATTATCTCTCAGAACACATGAATTACAATATGCTGAAAGATTATTATTACTACCCCCTCTTTAAATAGGAGTTAGGTTTATTTTTTTGTGATTTAAAGTGGCCCTTTAAGGTGATTTAAAAAAAAAAAAAAAAAAAAAAATGTCCCATTTTGACCACATATATATATATATATATATATTTTTTTTTTTCTGCCAGCCATGTGAGCAGAAGGTGTGTGTTGTAGGAAGAGGAGGGGGCTGTTTCTTCTTCTCTGGTTTATGTCATTGGTTTAAACGACCCAAGACCCCGCCTTGATAGAGAAGAGAGAGAGTTAGTAGTGTGACTACAGCCAAAGAGAGAGAGAGAGAGAGAGGGAGAGAGAGGAGAAACAGTTAGACAGACACCTACTCGGCGTTTACCACAAATACCGCTCGGTCGTATTGTAATAAACAAGGACGCGTATGAGAAGAAGACATTGTTCCTCTGGTTGTTGTTGGAAAGCTGCTCCTGTCTCTGTCTGTAAAGCTGCGGAGGATTAATAATAATAAGGTGGAATCAGAAATACTCCAACATATGAAAACATTTCTATAACCGGAGCGGATGATGCTTCTACCACCGACGTGTGCATAGAAAAAAAAAGTCTCAACTTAGCGATTAGAAGACGCCATTCATCCAGGTAAGAATGCATTTTACAGAACATTTTTTACTGTTTTAAAAGGAGAGTTATGAGAGCAAAACGTCGAGGTCCGCATACATGCATACAAGCTGTGACCATGTGTGTCCACCTTACTGCGCCATGAAGATGGTCGGCTGGGTTTGCAGCCTAAACACACACCAACACACGGTTATTCTCCTGTAAAAGATAGCTTTACTGTCAAATATTGACACGCATATATGCTGGCAACGACGGAGAGAGTGTGTGTGTAGGTTAAAAGAAAATAGGAAGTGCCTTATCTCTCTAGTGGAGTTGTGTCTGTGTGCTTTCCAGTGCTCATAAATCCTCTTTAATACCTCACACTTGACCCGGCTGACTGAGTTTTTGTGCAGCAAAATAGTGTTGTTGAAAGACGTCATCCTGTGTAATCTTTGCTTGCTTGCTGCTTTAGCTTAAAACACAAATTACTATGGAAGCACAGCATCTGCTGTCCGAGCTGCTGCTGCTGCTGCTGCATCACAACAGTGTCACTGACTGACCTTTTTTCTCTCACATGTAGCCTATTGAGACTTTTTTTTCTTTTTTTTTTAAACTTAGTTTTTATTGCAGTTTCAGCAACTTATACAATCATTCTAACTGTATTTTCATTTTACAGTTGTCTCTTTGTTTCTACATAACATTTCACAACTTAGAACAAGAGGAGGGAGAGAGAAAACACAAAAGATTTCATCTTAAATTATAATTTCAATTAAATTCAGAGAAAAAGGGAGGACACATGCTTAAACAATCCAAAGAATCAAAATGAAATAAAGTAAAATAAATAAATAAAAATAAAAATAAACAGTGTCACTGACCTTTTTTCGCTCACATGTATTGAGACTTTTTTTTCAACTTAGTTTTTATTGCAGTTTAAGCAACTTATACAATCATCATCACATTCTTTACCACTTTATTTTCATTTTACAGCTGTCTCTTTGTTTTCACACAAACTTAAAACAAGGGGGTGACAGAAAACACAAAAAACACAAAACAAGATTTCATCTTAAACTATAATTTCAATTGAATTCAGAGAAAAAGGGATGACACATACTTAAACAATCCAAAGAATTAAAATGAAATAAAGTAAAATAAATAAATTTAAATAAAAATAAATGAGGTGAAGGGTCAGAGGTCAGGGAGAGTGTGTGTTGGTATTGAGTCTTTTAAAGAAGCTGGCACACCATCATTATAGGGGATCAGAGAAACTTTTTTTTTTTTTCTTCATCCCAACCCCACAAGTGATTAAAGGCAAGTGGATCAAACACCTGACATTTTTTTTGCCTGGAGGAATCCCACCTGAAAGGAGTTTTTTTGTGTGGAGATCTGCATAGGGGGGAACAGCCTTTCACCAAGCAATTACAAACATTTAATAGTTGTCATTTTTTGCAGAATAACTGGACACATTGGGGCAAAATTAAAGATCTATTCACATTAAATAATACTGGATCACAAACAGCATTTATACAGTGTGCACCTCGTAGTCAAAACTCCTAACGAGCCCCCTGAATGACTGATTGTTCGGCCAGGGCATCCTACTTTAAGCTTGCGATGTGAAAGCAATCCACCCATGTGCCCATTCCCAAGCTCTGGTCATATTTTGTTGTGTTGGACTTTACTCATCGTCGAATGATGGAGATATATATAGGAACTTCATCCTTTTTTTGCATTTGTTAAAGTGAGTGGAAATGCGAGTGAAACAGAGACTCATGTTTCTCCCTGGAGACTCCACCAGGAAGTGACTTTGAAAACCACTGGAGGAGATTTTTTTTTGTGGTTCCCACTCTTGGACGCTTTGTTGCATTTCCACTTGGGCAAATTTATCTTGTTTATAGTTGCCAAGCTCATATTATTTGACTTTTTCAGTCCCCGATACCCATAGCGATACCTGGGCTTTGGGTATCGGTCGATCTACCGAGTACCGATCCGACACCAGTGTTTAATTAATAAGCTGTATGCCTCACTGTAGTGGAAGTTACTGAGATCATTCTTTCATGTGTAAGGCAACATCAGGCTTAACTTAAACATTCCTAACTTTGTAAAAACAAAATGTGACCAATAAATACATAGATATAAATGTATTTATTATTATTAAAATAAATTATACACTAGCAACTTGGTAGAAATCTTCAAAATTTACAGGAATTACAGTTCAAGTGTAAACCTTTTTAAATGCAGCAACAAATTGGTCAAAACATAAACAGAAATGAAAATTATAGTATATATTGTAGCGACTACTATCATTTAAAAAGCGGCTGAAGTAGGCTCTTGACTATGTGACTTGTTCTAAAAAGTCCAGATGCGTTTATGATGAAAGGAATAACAAACAATAAGGCTAACTGGAATAACTAAAGTATGTAACGTGAAGTGACGGTCAACAAGCTTACCTCACCCTCTTTGTCTGACTCCCACGCTCCAAGTGAACAGGTAAAAATAGGTGAAACCACACCCCTGATTCAATTACCAGAAGTAATGTTAACCAAAAGAATGTGTGCAGCCTAAACAAATGATAATAAACAACAGGCTAAATGCACACTTTGGCTCCTACAGTATAAAGTATATAAACATAACATTGATTTGAATAGATCAGCTTTATTGTCACCGATGTCCGATCGAGCTATTTGAGTCAGTATCGACCCGATATCCGGTATCAGTGCATCCCTAATTTGCAATGAGGATTCATAGCTGACAAAAAATGGCCAGGAAAGTGCATCTTTATGTTTACAGCCGCCGTTGGGAGCCGACAGTGTACGAACGAGCCGCTAATTGCTTTGTGTTAACTTGTTAATTACACACACTAAAGTATTCTTACACATTATTGGGCTAATTAATTCACTGATTACTCTGAAAAATATGACAACAGGACAAGTGTTGGATTAATGAAGAGCTGGAGTTATCTTAATTTCTTATCACTCATCATTAAAAACACCATCAGTCATTTTTTTGTTCTCGTCAGGAAAAGAAGATTCCTGGAGCTTGATATAATCAAAGTGAATGATTTACATGGAATATTTGTGTTTGATGCCTGCAAGCTGAATAGAGGATGACCTTGGTGAAGCAGCTCTTTGTCCGTATGTACTGGCTGAAGAAATGGTGTGTGTGTGTGTGTGTGTGTGTGTGTGTGTGTGTGTGTGTGTGTGTGTGTGTGTGTGTGTGTGTGTGTGTGTGTGTGTGCCTGAAAGAGTATAAGGCCACTACAGATGTGTGCAGCTTGGACATCTGCTCTGTTGTCGGCCATTGTCAAGGAAGCAGTTAAGATGGTGGGCAGCTCGAGTCGGCACAACAGGGCTCCCTTGTCAGAAAGCTCCATTAAACTGCTCCAGTCACAAGTGCAGCGGGGAACTGGTCATAACACTGAGTAGTGTTCCTTTCCCCCTCACATAACAGGTACATTCACAATCATTACTGCTCCACAGTGCAGCTTTTTTTGTCTCCTTGGGGACAATCAATTCTTCATTTATAACCAACAAACTTGCCATACATAAGTTGACATATTTTTTTTTTTGCAGAAACACTCCCCCTCTCCCTCTTTTTGCCGCGTACCTTCCCCCCATTGTGAGTTAAGAATGGGGACTGTCGTATTTCCAGAGAGGAAATTGAACAGACTCAGTTAGCCGATCCCGTGAAGAGCCTGCCCTCTGCCATCCTCTCCCGTGTTGCCGAGCAGCACCCTATCACTCAAGGCAATTGAACGTCTCTGAGGGGACCTCTGTTAGCCCCGTGCAATATTTATTACCATCCATCATCCCGAGACTCTCGCTCTACGGGTGAATAACAGTGGCTGCTAAGTTCTGTGTTAAAAAGTTCCCTCGCCAGCGACCATTAGAGGGGATTTATGGGAGCAGCTTCCCTGGAAGTGCTGCGGAAGGCGAGACGGAGCTGCGTTTCAGAGTCCCGCTTCTTGCATACGCGCCGGGCCGTGGTACCAAATATGTCACGGGTAAAACTCCGACTGGTTGAAGAGCCTCGCCTGAACTTCTCTTTTCCTTTTTCTAGTTTGTCTTCTTAATAGGTTTTTAGTGCTCGAATTACCCGACCGGCGGAAAATGAATCTGCAATTCTGCTAATTGATTAACTGTTGAAGTCGTTTATCAAACTAAAATGCTGAACATTTGCTCGTTTCAACCTCTTAAATGTGAAGATGTGCTGCTTTACTCGCATATCATTGCTAATTGAGGAGTTTTTTTTTTTTTACTTTTGGACTGTTGGCTGGACAAATGGAGCTATTAGAAGATGTGACCTTGGGCTTTGGGAAGTCACACATTTTAGACATTTTCTAGACTAAACAATTATTAAGTTGATAGATAATGAAAGTAATTATTTGTCATCAGTCAATGTTTTCTAAAGCCCAAGATGACGTCCTCAAATGTCTTGTTTTTGCCCACAACTCACAGATATCCATGTTGCTGTCATAGAGGAGTAAAGAAACCAGAACATATTCACATTTAACATGCTGGAATCAGAGAATTTTGACTTTTTTGACGAACAATTAAGTGAATAAAAGTAATTATTTGTTGCATCTAGGTCTGCAACTAACAATTTCTTTCATTGTCGATTATTCTGTCGATTATTTTCTCGATTAATCGATTAGTTGTTTGGTTTATAGAGCGTCAGTCGATCAGTGTTCCCCAAATCCCAAAGATGACATCCTCAAATGTCTTGTTTTTAATATGATATTCAGTTTACTGTCATAGAGGAGTAAAGAAACCAGAAAATATTCACATTTAAGAAGCTGGAATCAGAGAATTTTGACTTTTTTTTTCTTAAAAAAACTCAAACCTATTAATCGATTATCAAAATAGTTGCTGATTAATTCAATATTTGACAACTAATTGATCAATTGTGGCAGCTGTAGTTGCCTAGTGTTCTATCTAAACAAGCAGAAGATGCAGTGCATCCGCTGTTAGTCATATTACAATAATGTAACCACACATGTACGCTACATACATCATTATATGATTTAATTCCAATATTTACAGAATTAAAAAGGCAACAGATGAAGCAAATATGTCTCTATCTGCTGTGCAGTTATTTCCTTTGTACCAAGTGTTTCTCACAGCAGAGACAGTAACGATAATGATCTAATATTCTCCATGGTCTTTAATAAGGATCATCTAATGCATGCATACTGTGCTACTGAGCTGGTAAATCCTGCCTCCATGTCCTTTTGAGTGAGAGCGAGCGAGTGCATTAGTATATCTGTGTGTGCTCACTACCTCTTGATAAACTCTTTGATCCTGCAGAGATGAGATTTTTTTTTTTTTTTTTTTTCTTTCCACTCGCAATGAGATTGTTTGTTTGTCAGAGTTGAAAAACAATCGGGATGGATCTGATAGCGAGTGAAGCCGTATAGACAGGACCGTAAATGAATGCCTTACCGTGCTCCTTTTAGGTCAATTTGAATATGTGTTTTTAATTGGTCTCTGAAGGCTGAAACTTCTCTTTTTCTGCCTTTCCTCAAAAGTGTCTGCATGATGTGACTATGTTGAGCTGAGGAGCCCCGGAGCAGCGGTGTTCATTTGAAGCCCGGCGAACATGCTCATTATCTCCAACCAAAGGCAAGATTGATTTAGCTGAAAGATGGGGTAATTTCTGGAAAAAAAAGAAACGGAAAAAAAAACCCCATGGAGGTAGAACTGTAACTGATCAAGACAGTGATTCTTGCAGCGGATCGCTCTTGGTCAAAACGAATAAAACCGAGCGCTACACGGTATCTTCGCTACTCACAGGCGCCATCACTCAGCCGTACTCTCTCGTGGCTTCAAAACTCCTCTAACCTTTAGAAAATGGTGTATTGAAAAGATATCTCAAAGAAACATTTTGCCATTTCTTTGCTTCTCTTTCCTCCCGAGGCACTCTTCATCTTCACTTTTTTTTTTTTTAGCAGGGAGTATTTGTGGGGGGAGGGGGGGCGCTATCAGATTTTTCCCCTGTCATCACTTACTCCCCCATTGCTATAATTTCATCGACAGTGGCAGCGATTGTGTTTTCTGGAGCTACACAGGGGTAAATGATAATTGGAGCCGTGAACGTCTTTTTCATGGTAACGGGGGGAAAGTGGAACCCCGTGCCAGCGCTATTCTCTGTACCGTACAAAGGGACAAGATCCAGCGATAGCAGGGCTTGCATAAGAGATCTACAGTATTCTCTAACACAAACAGATGTATTTATTCCTGACTGGAGCTAGTAGAGCTGAACCTCATGTGGTTTCAGCGTTTGGCTCGCAGATGGGAATGTTTCTGCAGCTATTGGATGGGATGCAAGAGTCACTCTGCTGCTTTTATCTCGCACCACTCTACATTAGTATCAGGGGAGAGTGAGGTGGCCATGTAATAAAGTGGAAGTGCATCGTCTTCCAGCCATGTAAAAGGTCAAGTAACTCTTGTACGTTGGCCCCATGTTGGCGATGTCAACGACAGCCCTGTTAGCATTAAGGTACGATGTCGTCGGGCGAAGCGGCAGCACAGCAATTAGAGATATTAATTATTTTCTTACAACTTAATACTCTTTCATTTAATGCATATTAATTGATGTGCTCCCGAATCCACACTCACATAATCCACCAAGGATTTCTCAAAGGCAAGCACAAAAGGCTCTTATTATCTTAAGGAGGAAGTGGTCTTTTGGGACGCAAAGTGCCCCTGCTCAATTGTGTATTACATTATGAAACAGACGTAAGTGAAATGAAATTACAACATATCATCGGCACGGTGAAGGATCCCGTTGAATAATTACCTCGGCGGAGCCATTGTCGTAATGTCAGACCTGTTCTTTTGGACGTGATGGTTTATGAAGTCCTCGTTGCGAGGGGAGTAAAAAGCAGTTTCAAGGTTAAACCGTGTGAAGGCCAAATGTTTGGGGAGGGTGGATTAATTTCATGTCCCATAATGTGATTTGCAATATCTCCTCCTCTCCTGCCCTTGGTTTTCTTTGGAGATGGGCTAGCCTGATGAGAGCCGAGGGCAGGGGGGCTGCCGTAACTACCGCCCGCGTTTATAAGTGTTTACAGGACTACTAAATGGAATTACGGGAGATGATGCATGCTTACAAATTTGCCATCATTCCCAGACCCACCGTCTCATTACTGAATACAAATTCGGTGAGTATCCTTCTGGTGCACCGTAGAGAAAATTAGCTTTCTCTCACACATGCAAGTATGCACAAACAGCCACATACATAAATACATACAAACACGGGAGGTGGGGGGAGGTGGGGTTCCAGGAAAATCACTGTTCGTCATTAATTGCAGGGTAAGGCTGTGAAGGAGGGTAGAAGGACCACCGTGATAACAGCAGCAAGATCCCTCGCTGCTCAGACGGCCGCACTCGACACTTTATCACACCCAGTATCTGCAGCTTATCCTCGTGTATCTGCATATCAGCCCACTTAATGAATCTGTTGGGTTGTCTCGTTTTCTGGCAAATTCCGTGTAATACAAATGTCTTCATAGATATGCGTGCGTTTCACACAGCACCATTTACATAGATGAATTTGAACAAGCAGAAGGAAACCCTTGCAATATGAGGAAGCGGTAGAATCAGCGATTGAGGTCAGCATAGTGTACAGTGGGTAGCGGTGGAGTGGGTGGGCTGTGGAGGCTTTTCATGGGGGGTTGCATCACGTCGAAGCATTTCCTCCCCGCTGTGCCTACTGTCATCTTACTTCACTTTAACAACTCACTGCTGACATGTAATGACATTTACTGATTGAAAAACTGATATAGACTGAAATCAACAACTGGCAAATCCTGTTTTTTTTTTTGAATAGGTTATCCATAAAGCCCTGAACGCTATGGGTGTTCGATAAAGACCAAAAAAAACTCTTATTTTGATGCAAAGATTTGTACATTAGCAGGAATGTAGCACAATAAGGAAGTGTAAGCAGTGCTCTGGTTATTTAAATGTGAAAGAGTCCCTAAAATCAATGAGTAATCGTAAATATTGATCAAAAATAATTGTGATTATCATTACGGCTATAATCGTGCAGCCCTAATATAACGTGACATATCTGTTAGCTTTTTATATAATACAGATAATGATACATTCCCATGGATTTGTAACAGTTGAGGAGAGTTATTTCTCTGAATATTTCAGAACGTCATGTGGCACGCAGTTCAGTCACGCTGCTTATAGTCAATTCCAGCAGACCGCCACTCATTTTTCTCAGTCTGACCTCCAGCTTACGCAGCTGGAAAGAAAAAGTGAAGTAAAGGTTCATATTTAAAAGTTAAAAAAACGTATGCAAATTCATTCGTTTTGCTATATTGTGGGTTCGTCCTAAACGAGGTAACGGGGCCTAAAGGACGGCCCAACTACACAGTTCACTATAATGTCTTGTGATTTTAATCACCACTAATCTTGTTAAAGTCATTTTTCCTTTTGTCCCCAATTTGGTGTGGGCAAGTCCCCCATTCTGTTGTGTTGTCACTGACGACCAGGGGAGGGTAGATAGCCACGTGACAGCCACGTCTTTTAACCTGACAGTGAGGGAGGTTGCACAAACGTCCACTTCCCAGCCACCACTGTGCAGCCAAGCAACCCCTGACATGAATGCTCACTGGTTTCCTACCTGCAAAAACTAGTCAAGTCAGCACACTGACACACTGACAGCTGTTGTTTCCTGTTGGGCTTGAGTGTGCCATGTTATGATTTGAGCATATTTGTATGCTAAATGCAGTACCTGTGAGGGTTTCTGTACAACATTTGTCATTGTTTTGTGTTGTAAATTGAGTTCCAGTAATAAATACTTGCATAAAGCAAGCACATTCGTCCACTCCCATGTTGATAAGAGAGTTAAATACTTGACAAATCTCCCTTTAAGGTACATTTTGAATGTGGTATTAATTTGCGATTAATCGTGATTAACTACGGACCAACACGCGATTAATTATTTCAATCGATTGAAAGCCCTAGTTTCTACCTAAAAGAAAACCTACCATCTGGTACTAAGCCCGGCATGGTCTCTCAAGCTCAACCACACATTGTTATAATCCTAGACACCATCAGCAGGACGAGGCTCTGTGACAGTAGGCTGGGCAGAATTAACCAACAGCAGTCATCATGATTAATTTGGTTCAAAACATTAAAAATCAGATTCAACGTGCTTCAGAGATGTCTGTCGGTTCATAATACGCTCTGATATTGACAAAAAATGATTAGCAGCTGGACGTGGAAGGGATTAAATTGAACATAACCCGACCGCGCGCTCACACCAGCAGTGCTGAGAGAGGAAGGAGCGACAAGGTGGTCATGTGGTGGAAGTACAGAGTGGCGAGCTCACACTTAACCAGCAACATCAAGTGGCCCTTTTACTTAAAGTAGGAAATAGAAAATGGTCTGATGTGGAGAAAATGTACTGAAGCAGTCAATAGGTGCATTTCCAAGAAGATGGTGTTGTGTCACACTCTTTAAAACAGTCTTTTTCAGAAAAGCTTTTTTTCTGAAAAGACGTCTGAAGTGTTGGTCCTTGAATGTTAGCAGCTCTCCTCAACAGTGTATTAGGTTTGCCATCTCCGATTGTTAAGATTCACGCGCTGTGACAGGTCCAGTGGGCTGTTTACGGTCGGGGGGTGTTGGTCCAGTAAATGTAGGCAAGCGTATGCATGCTTGGAAATTGGTTTTCCACTTTTGCTTTATATATTGCTGTTGTTTCAGAGTAGTGAATATGTGCAGGAACTGAATTTACCTCCTCTTGTTTTGTTTTTTTTCCTATTTGCACGCTCTGTCTGTGTCACGGTGGCTGCTTTAGTTTCCCAGTGAAATCTCATCTTGTTCCCCCGTGAAAGGAGCATTGCATACAAATGCTATTTCAGGTGTCCGTTGCAACATGTCTTAGTATTTAAAACCTCTCCCAGGACATTCATTGTGTACTCTGCAGGGGATGACGTTTCCCACCTTTTACATGCACATACACACGCATCACAAAAACAATACGTGTCTTACCTTTGGCTGTGCAGGCATTGCTCCGTGCATCAAGTTGCTGTTCTTCCTGGTTTCCAGGAAAAGCTATATATCATTGAGTATCACCTTTCCTCGCAGCGAGTGAACTCAATTTTTTTTGTTTTCTCCTCTCCCAGTGCAGCTGCAGACCAATTCAGAGCTGAAGTTAGGTTTGTTTCCACCTCTCACTGCCTTCCCATTTCTGCCAATTGTTAAGGCGTATTCAAAGAAACAACTGCAAAAACAAGACTCGGTCAAATCCGAGTATATGTCTGGACTGTGTACGGTCAGTCTGTGAATTTGTGGCTTAATTGTTACACAAATAGTCAGTGGTCATGTCTATAATGTTAAATCCAGCGGTACATGTCTAATAGGTCGGCGAGGACACTAGGGGAAGCGCTGCTCCACTCAACTGGCCGTTCAAGCGGTGACGTACCTTATCGCTGAGTGCTTGCGATTGGTCCCTGGTTTTCTGCTTGCCGTTTCAAACAGGAAACAACAAGGTGACCTGCTTAATTTTTCTGTTATTCCGTCTAAACTATCCACCAAAATCTACTTCTGAAAACATTTTAAGCAAGCAATAGGCCATGCAACTGCTGCATCTCTTTTAATTTTAGAACTAGATCGCCTAGTTTGACAGCTTGGTCCAAGTTTCGTGAGCCGGACGTGTCTCGCTGGATCTGCTATCCATAGGAAATGAATGGAAAGCATTGAAACATCAGAGTAGAAACCGCATAAACAAAGGACTCTTCCCGCCTTTTCATTTTGAGAGAGCAACGGCCAATGAGGAAACTCCAACACTCGGCTGACCAATCGTGTAACTTCATCACTCACAGCGATAGACTTTTGCGTTTGTAGAGCTAACCCTCTGCAGTCCAGCCAAAAAAAAAGGTTGTTCCCGACTACTTTTGTGGGCAGTGCATCGCCACAACATCCTACAATACACTGCTTTATAAGCGACCTCACTGACCAGCAGACCCTGCAGCTTATTTGTGATTTACCTGGCCAGAATTTAGATGCAAGAGAAAAATTATTGCAGCTGTTAAAACTTTCCAGAGTTTTACAACCCTGCCTCAAAGGTGTGAAAACACTCCGTGCAGGGCCTTGGCATTTAAACTGGACTCTGGTTCGTATTTTATCCTCTTCCTGTACCCTACAGCAACACAGCCCTGTAGTGCCGTTGTTTGCCTGAATGTGGTTGGTTAAGGGAACGAAAGTCTGCTCCCTCTCACTTTCTAATCTCTCGACCTCTCTTGCTTTTTCTCCTCCTCTTCCTCTGCACGTATCCATCCCCATGATTCCCCCTCCACCCTTGCAGTGAAGGTCTCATTGCTTATGTAATGTCTCTAAACATTTGTGCAGCATTAGGGGAAGTCAGGCATGCCAAAACTGTGCAAAACGTCCCTCTGTGCACCCCATAGAGGTGGGACAGATGGCAACCCTCGTTCCCAGTCTTGTAAACTGCCTGTGACAGGAGAGATGGCGCATAACACAGCTGAACTAGGGCACCGCTAACTAAGGCTTTACAGACAGTGGTGGACACAGTTGCATGCACACTCATCAGCGAGATGCTTATTATCTCATCCCAGTTTGGTCCTCACCACATTGTTTTTTTTTTGGCTGTTAATTACAGCTTGTTGATTGCAGATTCATGGGAAAGTTCATAATCGCCGTAGCGACTTAGCTCCACCTGCAATCCAGGTTGCGGCTCACCTATAACAAAGGCTATCAGATTCCCGCGTTAGATCATCCATCACGATGTTAAAGAAGGTGACCCGGAGTTGCTTTCTAATTCAGTCGTTAATCACCGCCACAGCTAGAGTGTCGGGCACTTTCACTTTGTTCCCCCCCTTTTAACAACTCTCTGGGCAGAGTCCATTACGGAGTAAACAGACAGCGAAACACTGAAGAAATGAATGAAGATGCCCAGCGCAGAACCCCCAGAGGTGAGATCAAATGGCAAGCTCGGTGATGATGAGGGATGTTTATGGCCGGCACTCTATTAAGAAGAGGCTCTTCCCTGCTGGCGCATAATGAACATCTACCTTGTGAAATGGTTGTTCTGAAGCTTTTTTTTTTCCTTACTCCGAATTACCGGTCATTTTCATCAGAATGTGCGGTAATTGCTCTCAGCGGCGAGTCGGAGGAAAAAGGGCCACTGATAGGGAGAATGAGTTTTTAGGGCAACTTGGCAAGGTGACTGGCTTATGGCAACATTAGCCGTGTTGATTTGAATAAATCTCCCTACACCATATTTCCCCCTTTTGTGTGCGTTAATGAAAGCCAGTTACGTCCTTGGAGGATGATATTTCAGGCCTGAACTCTTCTTCTTTTTTTTTCTGTGTACACGGTAACGCCTCCTCCAGATGTCCCCCACTGCGGGAGGCTGTGAGGCACATGCGAGAGGCTTACCGCCAACAACACACACACACAAACACAAACACACAGTCAGATCACTTTTGGGGTGGGAGGCACTTCAGCTGACCTGTTACGACAATAATAGCAGAAATAAGACTGTTTCTATCGAGAAGAGAGGTAAATATTGCAGAGTGTGTGTTGGTGGGGGAGAGAGGAAAAACATCTCAGAAAAGGAGAATGTTTTCGGAAACCACAGACAATGTACCATCTGCACGCGGCGGGGTGTGTGAGCGACACTGGCCTACTGCTGTGAGGAACTATTGCATTGTTATTAAATGGCTGTTGCCTCACTGGCAGCCATATTAAAGCCTCAGATCCTGTGCCTGATGCAAGGCAACAAGGAAGAGAGAGAGGAGGGGGGGGGAGTAAAAGTAAAAAAAAAAAGCTCAAAACCAGCCTGGCCTTCTGGACACGGTGACACGATGTGCAGCTGCGATGGCACAGATTAGAAGATTCAAAATTCTTCAAAATGAAAAGGCAGAAAAGAGGCTTTTTTCTCTATTTCTCCTCTAACCTCTCTACCTCTCTCTCTCTCTCCACGCCCACCTCCTCTATTGGCTCAGCATCTTATACAAGGTGCATCGAGAGGACAGCTTTTTTTGTACTCAGTAGCTGTGTCTTAAGAAATGCAAATACAGCAGCTCAATCCATACCAGGTCTTCTTGTGGGGGTCAGATTTTCTTTTCATATTAAACTTTTCCTTGTTAAACTTAAGTCACTCTGTACCCCTCAAGCACTTCATCTGCAAAATTAATTTCCTTTTGCACTAGTCGTGTCTCTCTTTTCATGGCTGAGGAGTCTGGATCCACTCCTTGCTTTAGCAGCGTGTTGACTTATTGATGCTCGGTGCCCTTTGTGCACGCTGAACTAGTGGCAGACAGTGCATGAAATGCCGCCGAAGAGTAAAAGTTGATTAGCTCCCCTTGCTCTCTCCCTCATCTCATTCCCTCACACTCAGGGCAGTAAAATGACTCTTGAGATTGCGCACTCTAACAGTTTCTTGTTAACTTTCTTTGTGCCAGAGGTTATTGAATGCATAGTCGCTGAATTCTTGTCTCTCACTTATGCCAAGCGTTCTCTGCAGCTTCTGCCTATATTGAAGGAAGAAATATGTATTAAGAGGTTTTTTTGTTCCTCTAAATGTTTTTGACCCTGAACAAACTGCAGGCTTTAACTGTTTGGCATTCATTTCTATTGAAAAAAATAAATATATATATAAAATATATATTATTTTTATGAGGGCTGCAACTAATGATTATTTCCATTGTCGATTTAATTAATTAAAATGTCGATCAGTGTTTCCCAAAGCCCGAGATGACGTCCTCAAATGTCTTGTTTTGTCCACAATTCAAAGATATTCAGTTTACTGTCTTACAGGAGTAAAGAAACCAGAAAATATTCACATTTAAGAAGCTGGAATCAGAGAATTTTGACTTAAAATAACAAAAATTAAATGAAAAATATTCTCAAAAATACTCAAACCGATTAATCGATTATCAAAATAGTTGACGATTCATTTAATAGTTGACAACTAATCGATTAAACAGCTCTAATATTTATGTGGGTTTTCAGTATCCATTTTTCTGGCTTTACCAGTTTTTGCCGCTCAATTTAAAATGCTCAAAAGTGAGAAACAATTCTTTGTTTCTTTCTAATTGTTAAGGTAATTTGTAGAAATAAACTATAGACGCAACAATTAATCAATTAGTTGTCAACTATTAAATTAATCATCAACTATTTTGATAATCAGTTTGAGTAATTTTTAAGAAAGAAAGAGTCAAAATTCTCTGATTCCAGCTTCTTAAATGTGAATATTTTCTGCTTTCTTTACTACTCTATGACAGTAAACAGAATTTATCTGAGTTGTGGACAAAACAAGACATTTGAGGACATCGTCTTGGGCTTTGGGAAACACCGATTGACATTTTTCACCGTTTTCTGACATTTGATAGACCAAACAACTAATCAATTAATTGAGAAAATAATCAACAGATTAATCGTCAATGAAAATAATCGTCAGTTGCAGCCCTAACATGAACAGTATAGTGCTGGGATTGATTTGTCTTCAGGAAGCTGTCATGGCAAGTGGTGTACACTACATGTGTCTACTATTGTTGAACAGCTTTTCGCAGACTTAAGAGCCAGATGTAGCACTGGTGGCAAAACTGGTTTGATTTAGCACGCAGCATGTTCAGGCAGTATTTGGTAAGAGGATATAAAAGATGATTTTATGCCATTTACAGGAACCAGTCATGGACTGATCACTGTCTTTAGCTGCACTGAGGAAATTAAACTAAAACCCTCAGTATTTTTCCAAAGTAGAAGTAAATGCTTGGGTAGAAAAATGGATGAATTTTGAGCAGTACTTGTGAAATTTGGAGTCAAGTGACGGTGTCGGATCAGTGGCTCAGCCAGTCATCTCCCTTCTCCGTCAACTGTGCAAGGACTGAATGGTGACTGCCCATAACTGTGCGCTCGAACTCCTCTGTTTTCCTGACAAAAGTTTCCAAGGGCCTGATTTTTTTTTTTTTGGAGCCTGCTTGACGAAACCTGACATTTGGAAAGGTCTGTTGGGAGGATTTGTTTGCGACAGCTTCAAATTACAATGGCACAGAGGGAACGGGAGAAAGGGGAGAAAATGGCTCCTGCTTATTTAAATGTCACTTCTACAAGGTTAATGCATAAGCTCTTGTTTTTTTTTTGTTTTTTTTTAAGCATTACATGGGCATTTCTCACAATGGAAAAACATTTCTTGCCATATTTTATTCTGTGTGTGTCTTTCTGTTTGGCTCGGGCGGCGTTATTGGCAGCGGGCTTTAAGCCTTGTGAAGCTTTGCCAACATCTTGACAGTAACCACAAACCATTTAGTTGTTTGTTTTGTGTAGGTACCGACTGAAGGACCAATCACTCGGGTGTTTTTTGGATTTGAGGTTTATGCTGGACTATATTTGCAGCGGTATGAAATACATATTAATTTTCCATCTCTCCCACTCTCCATCCAAGCGCAGGAGCAAGGCAAAAGTAAGAATCGCTTTAAGTACAATCTGGGGGAGGAAAGCAGACGAGGAAAACAACCGATAAGTGTGCTGCATTTTCTCTATATGTGGAGTGATTTCTCTTACTGTATGTAACAACAGGCTGTTATTTCTTGTCAGCACTCAGCGCACTTATGAGTGCATAGGGGGCTCCGCTCGCCACTGACCTTTTTAACAAGGATGAGAAGACCAAAATACACCGAGTATCCCTCGGTGATGATAGTCAAATGTCACTCAAACTAAAGGACTGCAGCCAGACTCTCATACTGAGCTTCCAACAATAGTAAGAAGGAGGAGGAGGAGGAGGAGGAGGAAGAGGAGGAGGAGGCGAGCCCTCTATCTCTTTTCCTTGACAAATAGCTGATGACACTGTTGGATTAAGTCCTCACAAGTCATGCCAGCTGCTGGAATCAGATGACAAGTACCTCCATTTCAACGTGTCTTAATCTGTTTCAGCCGCTTCCAGCTTCATATATATAACTGGAATATTCATCATCCAGATGCTGCCTGCAAATGTCAATAAATTAAGTGACTCAAGTGACGCCTGAGCTTGACAACTGGGTTTCCTGAAAGGCATTTGCCCTTTTGCCTACTTTTTCATTTTTGCCCTACTGCCGCGACACATTTTTATTGAAGAGCTGTCTGACTGCGAGCGCACCGCGAGGACTCGGGGCTATACGTCGCCCAAGCTGCTTCTTAAACTCCAGTCCGCACAAGTTGCCGCAGTTTGCAACTGCAAACAGAACATCTATTTTAACAGAGGCATTTTCCCATAATTAAACTAATGCATAGGAGAGTATGCTGGGGTGGCTCCCCTGATTAATGGAGCAATTACATAATCCATTACACTGAATTATGAATGTGCTAATGATGAGCTCATGTTGGGTAATGATTCCCGGAGTTTGCTTGTGTAAAATATGAAAAGGGAAAGCGGAGAGGACTGTCTGTGTTTGCAGATGTTCCCCTAATCACTAGGAGGTAAGGCTAAGGAGGAAAAAGAAATGTGTGACTTCCTACGGAGAGTGGCTGTTCCACCATCACGGGTCATTGCTTCCTGCTGTAGGAAGAACGCCTCCTACTGTTCCCACTAAGACTGGATGTTGTAGATTCGAGGATCTCCTGCTATGAAATACTAAAGGCCGTACAAATGTGAATTCATGTTTTATGTAATTCTTTGATGCGAACATAAAGTATGCAATTAAGGGGGGAAAAAAAGACGACATAAAGGATGACAGTTGGAGACTGAGCTCCGTCATAATCTTCTTGGCCAAAACTGTCACTGGCTCTTAAGCAATAATTTCTTGTTTACATTCTCGTCTATTTGCTGGGATGTTCCTGGACGTCGTGTTGTGCAGCAGACGCCTAGAAATAGCTCATATCTTCTGAGCAGTATCTCAGAATAGCAATCATTTGTTTTGGTGTAAATATCAGCTTGGCACGGATTATTTTAATTATTGATCCGTTGATCAACTAATCGATTGCACCAGCTGATACTGTATTTAGTTTTGTACTGACAGTGACCATATCTGCTCTTATGCCGGATGATCAATTTATCTTTTAAAGCGGGAATATGTAACTTTTGCTAAACAGCACCCACTGTGGCCACAAGTGGTAATTACATGATAATAGTAAATACTAAAACATAGTAGTACAATTAACGTAGAGTCATAAGTCAGTAAACTACTTGGTAATGTCAATTACACAAGAATACCCACCTAGTTTGCCAACATTAGCTAACATTAGCCACCGTAAGCTACTGGTTATTAGGACTGGGCACTCAATATCGATATTATATCAATATCGTGATATGAGACTAGATATCGTCTTAGTTTTTGGATATCGTAATATGGCATAAGTATTGTCTTTTCCTAGTTTTACAGGCTGCTTTACAGTAAAGTGATGTAATTTTCTGAACTTACCAGACTGTTCTAGATGTTATTTGTCTTTACCCATTAAGTCATTATATCCACATTACTTTTGATTATCTATCAAAAATCTCATTGTGTAAATATTTTGTGAAAGCACCAATAGTCAACCCTACAATATCATCATAAGTGAGACTATAAAGGCAAGGGTGCAATATATTGCATATGAATTCAGCTTTTCATTTATAAGAAGAAGAAGGTGTTGATTCTACTTTCAAACGTTGCATAGTTTTGCTTTAAACAGGAGTGTACCCAAGCTAAATCAGTGCTGTGTTACACATTTTACCATACTGGTTCCACATTGTCTTGTTGAATAGGAAATTAATAGAAGGAGTCAGAATATAGAAAGAAGCAGATTGTTGTCATGAGGAAAAACAAGTGTTTTTTTTCTCACCTGTGTAGATACATATGTAGATAACCTTTACTCTTACACTTATCGACAGAAGCAGATGAGTGTTTTTTGGCAACTGATATCATTCTACAGATTGTGTGAAAAGAGGACGCATATAGTACTTATAGCAGCACGGTATGTTGAACATGTCTGTATATTTTCTCTCATGATTTTAAATAACCCTGCCAGTACATCTACATGATGTACTCGTGCAGCATGTCTGATGTTGAAACTGGCCTCTCTTGAGCTCAGTTTGGTTTCTCTCGGGTTACATACTCATCGTTAACCCTCTGAACCCCAAGCAGTTTCTCCTGTCACATTTTTACTCACTCTGGTCTCGTTTTTCACTGCCATGTACAAGTCCTGCGCCAATGGAATCTATATATATACCACATTTTTCCAAGTGCCCACAAGTGTTACCAATATTGGAAAAAAAACAAAACGGGGGCTCAGCATGCTATACATTTTCTATTTTACAACCTCTCTTGGCCTCTCCTCCCTGCTTTGTGTTCAGCAGCAGTTCAGTTGAAGTTTTGCTGAGTTTTTGTCACAAGACTGTTGGTCTCAGCCGAGTCCTTTGCGGCTTCCCAGTTGCGCAGAATTTAATGTTTTCAAAGGATCTGGATATGGTTTATTTTTGGTGATGTCACCCATTGGTTTGTGGACTACTGTTTTGAAGTGTCGCGTTCGTCATTTTGGCTGTCGACAGCTTTGGTTTTTGGCCGTCCCCATCTTGGTATTTTGCAACCGGAAGTGACACGAGGCGACCAAAATATTATAGTTAACTTTGTTGAATTGAAAACACACTGTGAAAGGGTTAAAGTTGTAAGACGAAAACACGGACAACACTGTGGTATCGACCTGTCAATCCCAAGGTAGCCACGCCCTAAAGCATACCCTGCTTTATGATCTATTTGTTTATGGTCGCCCCCTGCTGGCTGTTAGAAAAAATGCAATTTTAAGGCACTTCTGCATTGGTTTCACTTTTCAGAATCGGAGGTTGCCGCCTGGAAATATCAATATTTTAAGCTTTGATTTGGTTACTTTACTGATGGAAGTGTTAGTCACACATGATCCATTCCAGGACCGTTAGAAAGTTGAAAATCGGATCATAATGTCTGTTTTTTTACAGTTTCTGGCGATGGTAAATGGTGTATTTTGGCGACATGCTTTTCGCGCCGTGGGGCTCAGAGGGTTAAAGCAGCCTAACACTAACAAAATGCTCCGTGTGCAGGTGGAATTCTGTTGATATAAGAGGAAAGGAAAACACCTGGCTTGTTAAATATTACATTTTTGAGAGTCATAAGACACCTGAACTGCTAGCTGCGCTTTTGTTCATTAAATATTAAATTAAATGCATCTGTCTAACAGGTTTTTGCATCAGTCGTGATATTTGGCAACTGTCGGATGCTGCCAATTATCTCACAATTTGTGATCTGTTGTTGAAACAACCTCTTTTGAGTAAAATAAAAAATCTTCCTTTGAGTATTTGACAAGTCTTCCACTCTGCTGTCATCTACAGTGTTATTGTATTTACCCGTGACAAGACATGCTTTAAAATCCCGTGCAGGAGAAAAGAATCGGCGTGCCACTCATGTCAG
Source organism: Sebastiscus tertius (assembly GCA_916701665.1). Lineage (NCBI taxonomy): Eukaryota > Metazoa > Chordata > Actinopteri > Perciformes > Sebastidae > Sebastiscus > Sebastiscus tertius. Next base: position 65,371 of record CAKAOH010001867.1, read on the forward strand.
ATTGTGCATAGCGGTTATTGCTTGTGTTGTGGCTGAGAAATGCTAAAACCAGAATATTTTACAGAGTTCTCAGGGTTCATTGCTGATTGTTCCTTCAGGCTATCTTTTTACACACACTGCAGATTTCTTTTGGCCAAAATCAGACCTCGGTCGTGCACACTTTCTGTTGATTAGTTCGGTTTTGACAGGTCATCTTTCAACTGACACCTCAGAGAAGCAGCGCTAAAAGGGACCAGCGAAGGTTTGACTTAATGTCTCTTCACGTTTGTGGAAGAGGGGAAATAAAATGCGGAGGGTAAAAGCTAAGATAGCGACACTAAATCACAGATTCAACAGCCAATCAGACAGCTCCCATGACTTCGCTTCTATGCGGTCTGCCAAGTATTTTCCCATTCTAGTGTCGCTTGCAGCAACTGATGGGTCATGATCTGTGGATGCAAACTACACTTCTCCTGACTTTTACAGCCTTTCTGTCATTTCTATATATGTACGAATGTATGAGTGTTATCTTATAACCTCTCTTCTCGTCGTATACCGTCCTTTTTTTCATTCGTTATGCGCAGACACATGGCAGTTGCCGAGGTCACACCGAACATCTTATAAAGTACACAGTCACATCGCAGTTTATCTAGTCTGAAGTATTGCTGCTGGAAACGTGAATCTACTGTGTATTCTTGTGTGAATTCATGAATGTTTATATGGCATCTCTGGAGAACAAGAGTTAATTGCAAAAACAAGTTTTAATTGGGCTTGTGTTTACAAAATGTTGCCTTCATGCCCTAGTTGCACATGCAAGAATAAATGGGGTTCTCTGGAGATTTTTTTCCTCCAAGTGTATTATATACATATATGCATTACAGAATATCTTTTTGTCTTGATGCAGCTTTTTGTGCAACAAAGTCTGTTAGTCCTTAATATGCACCGGTCCTCCTTAGCTGCGATGATTGACATCCATTATTTTTCAGCCCCTCGGTGTCTGTTCAGAGCTGGCGGCAGATATGTGTGTGCATTAGATGTGGTTCATTTGAAGTTCAGCTTGTGAGTCCATTTTCTTAGGTAAACAAGCCAGCCAGACTCCCAACTTCCAGCTGAGGACACTTATCTGCTTATCTCTGATAGAAAATTGTCTTCTTTCCATAGTGTGAGCTCTCCGTGTGCTCTCTCAAGGTAACTAGTGTTCGTCTGCTTCGAGAAAGAGAGAGAGAGAGAGAGAGAGAGAGAGAGAGAGAGAGAGGTGTACTGTGTGCTACCCGGTGAAAGGAAAAAATCACCCGCATTTATAGCTTGTAAATTAATTTTATGGGGAAATAATTGCTACAAGTGAAAAGCAAAATCCTTATTTAGTTTCATATAAAGCAGTAAAAAGGTTGTGACTGGTGGAAAACCGTGTCTCCTCTCCGGGTAGAGCCGGGGAGCGCTGTTTATTACTTTGGTCAGAATTGCAAAGAGGGGAAACATTATGAGAGTTTTTTATGATTAGTTTGTGTACTGTACATGTACTTGTTGTAGGAGTCCATCCAAGCATCTGTTGGCTATTTTGTTATTTTCTGCGTGTGTGTTCCTGTGTGCTACCCCTTTCAGATATGCACATTACGCAAGTGTGGATTTATTGTGCCAAAGAAGTCACAATGGCAGTCTGACTATATAGGTAGAAGTCTGAATTGAATGTGATCACATTAAAGACAAAAGTACAGCGTGCACAAAGTTAAATATGTAGTCAGAGAGATATTGAATGCACACTGAAAAAAACAAAAAACAAGGTAATTGTAATTATGAGCCGTTTAAGTTGTTCAGGATATTCTCCTCACGTCAGATCAGTCTATAAAAATGTGTTTCCATTAATTATTTTTTTGCCCTCGCAGCGCAGGGTAAAAGAGGATTTTAAAATAACTTGGAAAAACCACATTAATCACCAGACCTTCAGTCTCCCCTCCCTACATTTGTAACTTTCAGTCCTGCCAACTTCCTACAGTATGAATCCCACACTATAGTTCTGCCGCCGTGGTGAAAAGGAAAAAGGGGCTTTTCACCTTTTCTTGCACCCCTGATGCCAAATGTCGCTTGTCGGTCATGTTGGGCTTTAAGCAGAGTTATTGTGGAGCATTTCTGTACCCAAAAAAAGCCGTTACTTTACCAGCTACTTGAAGCTAGCTGAAAGAGGTTTATGTGTAGTGAAGGTTCCTCCCTGCTCTCCGGGCTGCCAAACAGCACAGCGTGCTTTCGGTCGTTATAGTGGGCCTCTGGGCCCCGAGCCACCAGCTCTGCCTTGTTCTGCTCTGCTGGCTGCGTCGGCCCCGTTGTGAAATGTGATCATCAGTCGGCTCCATTAGTCGGACTGGGTGCCGTTGGAGACCGGGCGGCCCAATCCCCCGGCTGCACCACCCAGGAGTTGGTCTCCGGGGATTGGTCGGAGCGGGGAGCGTCTTGTTGTACGATTTACTGGGAATGCGGCCACGGTGCCTTGTTGTTGTGGTATCACAGTCTTGTTTACCAGGTTCTCGCTCAAGCTTAGCTTGTACGATGAACAAATTTGACATGTTGGATAGCAGTGGGTTATGTAATTGTCAGTGCAGCATATTGTTATGCATTCTGCACTTTTTCATAATAATCACATATCATCTTATGTATTTCACATTTGTGCTCCTCTCTGGACTATTTCCTGCTTCTCATTTTCAAACTAAGATAGACCCCATGTTCTATTTTGCTTAAAGGAAGTGCATAAACTGCCTAGTCATTAGGGCTGGTTGGGTGTTGTTCAAAATATTACAAAACCAGTACCAATACAAGTACCCTTAAAGTGATACGATACCAATAGAGTACTTCAATTGATACCTTTTTTTCTATTTCATTCGATACCCATCATGCGATTGGAAGCATTCAGTTGTGTAACATATCACCGCTACTCCTCCCCATCCAAATGATTTTAACAGGAATACTCATATTCCCAGTTTCCCCTGAAATAACCATTCTGCATTTTATGCATTTTTTTTTTTTTATGTAGTATAGTCATACTTTTTAATGTTTTGGTGGCATCTCGGCACGCTGAACTGCCAACTCTGTGAAATACGTCACCCTCGAATTCACTATACCACAGACTTTATGTGCACGTTGCATTAAATCGAAGAACGCTTGCAGTGATTGGCTGCGAGCAACACCATACAAATAGTCATTTTTCTAGATCTGGGTACAAAAAGGATCAAATTCAGGTATTGTTTTACTGGAGAAGTCATGATACTACTTGGTACTGGGTTATTTCGGTCGATACCTTAAGGGTATTGAGTACCCAGCCCTACTAGTCAGTAAGTGAGTTGCAGGACTAAACAGCTCTCCTGACCAATAGAAGAGCAGGAGGCGGGCACTCTTACATATACGAACCAATGCACCTGATTGTTCGTGAGTTTTAGATGGTCGTACATGAAGATTGAAATGAAAGCAGGACCATATTTTGGAGCACGGAGAGACGGTAGAGAGGTGGATTATGCTTCAGAAGCGGTTCAACAAGTATCCATGGAGGATTTGATACTTTTCCGGATGTGAGACTGGGCCGCTGTAGGAGTCCATTGAGACCGCCTCGAGCAAGCTACAAACTTCTTAAAGCCACCTTTCATGTCTGCAGGGAGTGAGCGTTAGATACCCGAAAGATATGTTTTTAGTAAAGTATCACTTTGAGCCATCATGTGACCCCTCTTGCATCCCACTGTGGCCAAAATGCAGCAGCTTTGAAGGCTTCTGGAGTGTGAGGTGGACTTAAGATGAAGGAGATAGAGTTTATCTTACCAAAGCAGAAATACAATCTGAGTTTTCCTAAACCAGAGAGAGGTTTAGCAAATCTGACTGATATTTAAGGCGTTCATTTTTGAGTTTGTGTGCGTTTGTTCGGTTTTAAGGACTTGACTTTTTGCCATGTCTGTCTTGTGAGCATCAGACATGATTCATCCCAATCCATCATCCCAGTCCATCTGCAATTAATCCTCTCATGTAGCATGTTTTTTTCTGCATGGCTCTGTTCATGAAAAATGGATAAATGTCATCTGGGTGGCCTCCTGTAACGATAAGGACATAAAACAAAGAGTGCAGTTAGTGACACCTGAGCAAAATCTACCTTTTTGTTTATCAGAGTGAGACGAGTTGGTTGTGAGCTTGTGTGATTCGATGAGCAGTGTGGATACAGGATACAGCTCCTTCCATGGAAATGTGGAAAGCTAACAACCGTGCTCGCACCAACTTTTTCTAACCTGTCTGCTTTGCATAAAATCAACTTGGCTGCCTGTCAGTATGTTGCTCTGTAATTAACCTGCGGAGGCCCAAAACGGGTGCCCTCTGGAAGGCTTCATTAACCTGTGCCTAAGAGGCGGCCATTGTCCTCTGGATCCCATGACCGGCACACACTAGGCGACCACAATATTATTTTCTCAGCTGTAACGGCTGGCAGAAAAACAAACACCACCTGCGTTTTTGTATTCACGGAAATCTTTTCCTGCAAACATGAGATGATACTAAATAATACATGGATGTAAATGACAGCAGGGCCTCACCATTTCAATTACTACTAGTGCTTAAATGATTAGTTGATTAGACTATTGACAGGAAATTAATTAGGGATGCCCCGATTGATCGGCTGCTGATTGTTATCAGCCGATATAAGGCGTGACGCAACAAAACAAAACACGTCGGCGGTGTGTGAGACGAGTGTGTGAGACAGATAATCGGCAGGAGGAGAGCTAGTTAACGTTAGCTTTTTGCAGGCGGTGGACAGCACAGTCCTGATTTGCTAAATAACGGAGCTAACGTTAACTCTTTGAGTTACATTATGACGTTCAAGCTGTAATCAGTGAAAATGGGTAATGGGTGGTAAGTTATAACGTTATCATGATGTGTTCAAAAGTAATGTTGTAAAATGTAGTTTTTGGTGAGACACTTGAATAAATACAGTTTGAAGGATGTTTTCAGAGAAATATAAAATAGATAATAGAGAGGAAATTATGACCTGTTTAACTAGGCGTTAGCTCTAAGCAGCTTATAATATCTAATTAAAACTACTAATGCCAAGATTTATGCAAATAACCACTATACTATAGATGACAACAACAAAATGAAAGGATAACATTTTACATTTTTGACTGTTTACACTGACTTAGGGATGGTTGAAATTATTTTTTTTAATTTTTTTTAAAGTTAGTCTGGAGCCTTGTATACCAGCTGCTATAACAAAATAAAACAACAACAAAACAATTGGTACGGCCGATTGGCTCATCAACGATCGGCAATCGTATCAGCGGCAAAAAACGTCTTTGTGGCATATCAAATTAATAATCAATTATTTTTGTTAATTGTTTGTTTTGGTTAATTGTCATTTATCAAGCAAAAATCCCAAACATCTGGTGGCTCCAGTTCCTCAAATGGAATTTTTTTTTCTGCTTTTCTTTGTAGATTCTTTGAATTTTGGTATTTGAAGTTGAAGATGTCAACGTTTTTGTAGACAAAACAATTAATCAAAAAGAAAATTATAATTTAAATTGCAACCCTAATCACTCTACAGCTCTGCTCAGCTGATGGAGAGCAGCAGCTGTGTTGTACACATGCAGTTTACTTCGCCGCTTTAAACTGGAGGTGAAACAAAAGTCAGGCTTCGTCAGGTGAGGAGCGTGTAATTTCACGGCGTCACCTTCATGCCCCACCTCCTCTCATCCCGCCCGAATTAAGCCGTGTTCTTCTTGTTTAGTCAGCTTGATGTTTGAGCTGTATTTTTCTCAACATCAGCATGCAGCTCTGGACCCAGAGGACTCTGGCTCTGTAGGTGTGTGTGTGTATGTGTGTGTGTGTGTGTGTTGAAGAGAGAGACAGACTGCAAGCCTTGTCTCCAGTCAGTTGGAGTAGCCTGTATGTGTGTCACCTCCTGAGTGCAACACCAGCTTGGCCCACTTCTGCCTGACCGACTAGACTCTACGGCTCATCTGGGCTCTTCCTTCTTGTCTCTTTGTGTTTAATTTGCTCTCTCTCACTCTCTTCCCCGTGTGGGGTCCGGTTCTCACGTCACTCCTCGACAGTCAGAACAGAACTACCAAAGCTCGCAAAGATGTACAACGTCCCAGGTGAATCGTTGCAGAAGGTATTGGCTCACATCCAGGCGCGTACGATGAATCAGACGGGACCACCCAGCGCACATTCGCTCTCGTAGAGTTCATATCCACACCAGTGCACGCTCACATACACATCTAGGTCAGAGGAGTGAGAAGGGAAGAAAGGGGAACCTTTAGCCCACATCATGGCAGCTCTGTTTTCACAGGCGGCTGCAGGGGCTCTGAGACCTTGTGCTAAACAATACGCTCTCCCCGCTCATCTATAACTAAAACACAGATGATACATTAAGCTTGATATGAAGGGAAGGCTGTCAAACCTTCCAGCCCTTGTTTTTGTTGCATGCTCAGTTACTGCCAGGGATGGAGATTGCAACAGCCTTGCAGAGTGCGTACTTCAGAGAATACATGCTGTCAAATGTCAGGTAGCTGGGTGATGCCAGGCTAAATCTCACTGACTCTGTGTTTTGGTGTGAGGTTTTTAAGAGGCCTGAGCAGAGTAGATAACACACAATGACATATAATCACCCTTTAAGTTGATTTGAGGAACTTGTTTGCAAACGCTTGACACATCAAGCAGTTGTAGTCGTGTTTGTGTCCACCTGGTGAACGCAAATCCAGTATTCACTCTTATTTTAGCTCTGTTTTTCTGTTTTTTTATCTGGCTATTAAAATGCTAAATGCTTCACTATGTTCACCAGCTAGTTACTAACAGTGTCTGTCTGCTCTACGGTGGGTTTTTAGTGCCTTTTCAATGAAAACAGCTGCCTGGTGTGGCTGACACTGTGCAGTGAGAGTGAAACCAAAACAGTAAAGTTGCATGCCGGACAGCTAAACAGTTAAATCTGTAAAGCAGAGGGGAGACGCAGATTCGGGTGTAGGTTCATCACTACAAACGACCCCTTTCACATTGTCATTTCATACAATAACAATAACATATAAAATGTTGGTTATAGTGGCTTTTAAACAAAAAGTTGTACATGAAAATTGACTCTAAGATTGCGTCATCTGCAGTACTTCTTGCCTCACGTTTATTCAGAAAACTTCTTTTATTGGGCTTGACAATTTGAAGGTTTGACAGCTGAGCGAGAGGTGTGTTCATCCAGTCGGGTGTAGGAAGGAGTTCATGTCGATAGCCACTTGTCAATCATTTGTTGTACAGCGGAGTTGAGAGTGAAGCTGGTCCCAAGAAAATGCATGTGGAGCCTTGACAGACCGTAGTGAGCAGAGCGAAATGTGTTGGATTTGCAAGACTGCGGTCAGGCTCTCTCGCCTCGATTTTGGGAGAAATTGGTCAGGCTGGCTATCACACTTGAATCTCTTTTTATCAGCTAGTGCATGATTAATTCAGTATTATGTAAATTTTTTTACTTTATTTTATGTATGTTATGTATTTTTCTGTGTTAAAGGAATAGTCCACAATTTTAGGATAAATGCTTATTCGCTTTCTAGGCGAGAAATAAATGACCAATAAGGCCGTGGATATACTTGCTTGTTAACCATGTGTTCATTTCTGACTACGTACGCAACCAACACTCCAAACAGATGCAGAATATGCTAATTATGCATTTTGTCAATGTCTGTTTTATCTAATAAGATGCAGTTTTCACTCTGTTTATCTCAGAGTTTTCATTCACATATCTTGAGGTCAGAGGTCAAGGGACCCCTTTGAAAATGGCCATGCCAGTTTTTCCTCGCCAAAATTGTGTGTAACTTTGGAGCATTATTTTGCGTTCTTCCTGACAAGATGACATTACATGGCCACCAATCAATTCCTTAGGTTTTGAATAGTTTCAAATGATGCTAGTATCTCCACTCTAGCTTTAAGACTGAGCCCGCTACAACCTCTGAAAGACAAAATAGCAACCGGAGGTTAATAATTTATATAATAAAAGGTTAAAACTTGATGTCCCTGTATTTTTTTCCCCAACCCCTACCTGTTTGTTTCTAGTCTTTATGCTAAGCTAAGCTAACTGGCTGTAGCTTCATGTTTATCCTATAGACGTGAGAATGGTGACGACCTTCTCACCTAACACTCTGCGAGAAAACAAAAAACGCATTTCCCAAAAATGTTGAACTATTCCTTTTAATACAAAAGTATCACTTTAGAGAAGTTGTTCCATAAAAAGTTTCATTTTGCTATCACGGCCAAAACTAGGGTATCGTGAAAAATATAATGCCTGGAGATGGCATTAGCAGGCAGCTCACACTCGGCTCACACACATCACTGGGTAACTAGGAGACAGTGTCAGAATGATGGAGGCTACGGACACACCATCATCATCCTTTGTGTGTCTACGTGCATCGCCTCCGTCCAGGGCCTTCCCCTGCGCCCGTGGCCAAAAATGTCACTCCAGGCTCATTATGCCATTAGCTGCCTCAAGCCTCAGTCCATTTGCTGGGCAGGGAGTGTGACGGAGCCCTTTCACAGGGTCACCCCTCCTGCTGGAGGCCGGTCAGCTGAGAGGTGTGTGTGACGAGAGAAAGAGAGAGAGAGAGAGTGTGTACGCTTCAAACTCAGAGAATGTATTTGACACTAATCATGATTTAGCGCAGGATGTGAGCTGTGTTATGTCTTATAATCACTCCATATATATGATTTGCTCCACATTGTCTGCTGTAATATCTCTCACAGACAATGTACAGATCGAGAAGATGGATTCATTGTTTGCTCTGCTGCTAAGCAGTAAAAGTATATCCCTTTAAAGCCCCCCTGAAGACAGTTTTACTTCCTGTTTTTTGGTTAACGTTCTTTCTCAAACAGAGAATGGGGGGTGTGGTTAATAGTCAGACGTAATTCATTACCATGGCAACCAGATTGCATCGTTTTTCAACCCAGTTTAGATGAATTCACTGTTTATCAGACCACAAATGAGACAAGAATTAGCACAACACACCGACTCTCTCTCACTCGCTCTCTTCTTTACCAAACTTCTCCTGGTGAGGCGGACGTCTGCTGGCTGCTGCCACACTGAGGAGCCGCACCGCCGCACGCCGGCCACAGTGCACCAGAGGACAGATAGACATGTTGCCGAGGTCTGCTGTTTGAAATGCAGTTTCGGGATATTTTGGAGGTGCTAACACCGGCCGCTCCCTCAGCTCCCAGCACCGACATCGCACTGGGCTGCACTGTATCCGTTTATTTCTCTAACGGGACTTTTCTCTTATTTCCTTTTGGGCTGAAAGTCATGCTTCCTGTCGTTCGGACCTGTTAGAGGCTGGCAAACCTCCGGTATCGGCTGCTTTACGTTAATTTATCTGCAGCAGGAGGAGACGGTAAAGAAGAGAGCGAGTGAGAGAGACAGTCAGAGTGTTGTTTCGTGTAATCCACTACGTTGATTGCACCCGTTCTTTGCGCACACAAATGCAATGGTGAAAATAAACACACTAAACTAAACTAAGGTGGCATAAAAACTCAAAAATAAGATGAAAACCCTCAGTTAGCTAATGCAACAAGTTGGGCTAGCTATCTACACCACTAGCTAACTAAGTAGAAAGACAAACTGACAGACAGATAAACAGATTTATCGGTTTGCTGCTGCTCAGACGCAAACAAGCATGAGTGCACCTGCACAAGCTTGGAGGATGACGTGTGACCTGCAGCTTCTACTACAGTCATACATCATATTCCCATTTTAGCAACACATTCTTTTCTTTCTTTTTTTTTTACTTTGAGTACAAAATTAAGTTATTTGTCCAAAAAAATAAATCTGAAATATCATAGAAATGACAAACTGGAGAGGGGCTTTAAGCACAGCTCAACCAATCCTCCTAAATCATGTCTAATGAAGTATCTGTCATTTTAACACACACACATACAGTCTCAAAGAGGTGATGTTTCACTTCATATCTCGGTGCAGGAGGGGTTAATCCATAAGAAGCGTGTTCCTGCGTAGCCGAACTATATTCCCCAGGCCTTTCCCGCCCATCCATCGCCTGAAGAGGACGACCAGCTTATTTTCTCTGCATATTAAAAACCGCCTTGAGACGTGGCAGGCAGGGCCTCAGGAGGATGGGGATAGCAGGGGGAAAAAAGAAAAAGTGGGAATGTGGAGAGGAGAGGAGAGGAGAGGAGAGGAGAGGAGGGGTGGGGTGGGGTCTCTTTTTTTTTTTTCTTCCAAATAAATGATTAACTAAATACATCCCCCCCCATTCCTGTCCATTTTGAAAGAAGGGCCAGCTTTGATCTCGGGGGCCCCTTTGAAATGATCTGAGGAATGAGAGAGAGAGAGAGAGGGAGGCGAGGGAGGGGCAGGGGGAGAGACAGGGACAGGAAACGCCACACCTCCCTGCCTGTTGATGGGAGACATCACAGGTAGAGATGCAGAGAGAGAGAGCGAGGAGCAGAGGTGTGGGGCGGGCGAAGGGGGAAGTTTGCACAGTTAAGCTTCTGGATGATAGCTGAGGCGCTGGGAGTTGTTGTGCTGCGGCGGCTGTGTGGTAAAGTGAGCTGTTTGAAGGCCTCGGCGTGGATATGCCTGGGGATAGATTAGCTTCCCTTTAACCCCAGAGATCAATGGGGTGGCAGATGTCTCTTCCCCACTCCAATAACAAATTGGACTTCCCTTTCTCGTTGCAGGAGGGTTGAAGTGCTGCTGGATGTAAATCCCATATCTTACTGGCTCTGCCATGCTTGGTGGCCCCTGTAAAGAGCGTGTTGCCGGCTGAGGCGAGGAGCCGCTCTGACTCTCTCCTCTGCATATTTCTCTTCCTCTTCAGCTTTCGTCACTCTCACAGCTGTGCTCAATGACTAGTCGCAGTGGCATTAAATCGTCAGATGTCTGCTGTATTTGGTAGGGATGGCGAAAAAAATCGACCTAAATAGACATCACGGCTAAAAGCTGCATGTTAACTCTGTCATGGACAGGAAGCGTTTTGCGGTAACGTGCGGTCAAGCCAGCCGGCACTCTCATCTATGTGGTCAAATCAGCTGTAGAGCACCCATCTGTAGAATTGTAGAGCACCCATACACTGACATTTATGTTAAATGCATTCAAACGGCCCCAATGGAGCTGACCATGGATGTACAGTATAATGAGAACGGAGCTGACGGGAGAGGTAGCGACACACTTGGCGAAGTTAGCAGAAGTATACACGTGTGTTTTCAAAATAAGGTGTTAACAAAGGGAACTGTATATACAAAATACATATATGGAAATCAGATTTATTGGATTATATTCACCAGAACTATAAAACATTACATGTTCCTTATAAATTAAAAAGGAAATATCACTAATTTGTGAGGGAAATGTAATAAATAATGACTGATAATGACTGAAATATTTGACTTCAGGACATCTCTGACTACATACATGCTGAAAATCAAACATTTTAATGTATTAATTTAGATATTTTTCAAATTAAAAGTCCCTTAAAGTGTATGGTTCAACCTTTCCCCATGGTCTAGTGTTAAAAAAGTTAACAAAAATCGATTCGCAATACTTAAAAATATCGAATCGGCACACAAGTATTGTGATAGTATCGAATCTGGAGATAAGTGTATCTTCCCTGCCCTTGTATTTGGCTTACTTGGTGAGTTCTGTCAGTGTTTAAGCAGTGTTATCTGTGTGTTTTACACGTGACTCACCTCCCTGATCTGGCTTGTAACTCAGTGTTTAGCAGGCTTGCCGCAGACTGCATTCACCATCAGCAAGGACACTGCTGACAAACAATAGCGCAGATGCATATTCGTTTGCTGCCATGAACTGTGCGTACGCTGAAAGGATAACCTTGTAAATGTTGTGCTGCGACGGGGGGAAAACAAAACGCTTTGTTAATGCACGACATGGAATTCCTACTTTAACTGCAGAGGTGGTGCAGCGAGTTAGACCGATGGCTCGTAGTTGGACGTCTACTGCTGTGGATTGTGGAGTTATTATTGCTATATAATGTATGTAATGTGTTTTGAAATACTCTATCATGTCACAATTATAGTCTTTCATATTTAATCATAACTTTTCACAAGTGGAAATTTTCTGATCGCATACATTTCAGAGCTAATGATGTTGTTTTGAAGAAAAAAAAAGAAATCTGTGTATGCTAAATGTGGGTCAAAATATTTTTGGGGAATATTTTTTTATATCCAAATCACTCTCTTTTCATCTCCCTGTAAAAATATTGTTAAAAGATTTATCTTGAACTCGGGGGTGTTTACATAAATGTGTCCAATCAAATGTGATTTGGGGCGATTAGCTAAGCCGTCCATCTAAAAAGAGAGAGGGAGAGAGACAGAATGTACCACTGTGATAATATCATGTTATTATGTTATATTATTATTTCAGATTCATCTAATTATGGCTGTGCAAAATAGCCAGCAGCCACAACACTGGTGCTACAAACAGAATAGCTACCGTGTTTAAACAACTTACTCTTATTATCTCATCTAGAAATATTTAATATTCTGTCACCAAAAAAAAAAAGTTCCTTTGCATCAATGACACCGTGCGTCCTTGTTGTTGTTATAAGCTGGGAAACTTGGGTACTTTACTAAAGCCACCTGATACTTTTAATTTAGCAGCTTGTCGGTTATTCTGTTGGAGCATCGGCTTAGCACTTTTGTTCCCATGAGGCCGCTGGATCCTCACTTTCATTAAAGTTGTTTGGAGAGTCTCTCAGCTTCGTTGCCTCATAAAACAAACTGCTATGATGAAAATAACTTAAAACCACACAAACCCAACGCTACTCCTCTTGTTTTATTAGTACACGCACGCAGAGGCGGACGCACACATACACAACAAAATGTTTGTTGAGGTTCTAATGAGTCCCAGTAGCAGCGGTTTGATTTTTTTTCCCCTCCTAATTTGACATGCTTCACTTAGGCTGGGTCCCTCTCGCTCCGCAGACCTCAAATCCTCCATGCAGAGGCCTAATGAATCTTCTCCGAGTACACAAACAAAAGGACAAACAAAACAAGCTGGAAACACTCGCTTCCTTGAGCTTCTAATTGTCCCAAACACGTCAATCAATCACCGCAGCTCGCTTGAATCCACTTTTACTCTCGACAAAAGAGTTATTAGTCACCCATGAGAACATATCAATCTCCAGATTGCCGGGTATTACACTCATGTATCGGGTTACGTCCACAACCGGCAGAGTTTCCCTCTCATTTTGCTCCAGCAGTGTGAGAACATTGGCCGTTGTACTTTCTGTTTAAGAAGGTGACATGAAGAACAATGAGTCGAGCCTCGCCGGTCTCCTAGGGCTCTCCATGTTGGGTTTCAGCCGTAATTGAATCGGGGCTTTCGCTGCCCACAGAAGACGGGGTGTGAGTGAATTGTCTGAGATAGTTTATAGGGTAATAAAGTCCCTCCGCACCAACACCTGCCAGCTGCGCTCAGCTTTGACCAAAACAGTCTATTTAATACCTCCCGCTGTGCACCTGCAGCCCACCCGTAACGGTCAGCACACAACTCGATCACGCCGCCAATAGACGGGCATCTCTCGCATCGCTTTTTTTGAAAGTTATCATTGGGCTAATTAAAATCTTGACTCAATTAGCCCCGCTGTTGACCTTGTTTGCGGGTTAGGATGCTGATGCCAAACGCAATAATAACCGCAGCCATTTTCTCTTATCAGATCTCCTCACCTGCTCGCCTCAGCCACTGGCGAGCACTCGCCGTTGTAAATACTGAAACTGGACTTCCTCTTCTCTTCACAGCAGCTCGCTCCTTTTTTTTTTTTTTTTTTTTTTTCAAAACAACTTCTGTCTCTGTTGAAAAGGAGCGGGCTGAGTGGGTGAAGAGTAGGTGGACAAATGGATGCAGCGGCGATCAAATCGGATGATTGTACTGTCACAAAGAGTGTTGTGTTTACTTAAGCCAGGTGTCAGCTTTGAGCATCAGTCTGTAATGTGAAATGTAAAAAAATGCCATGATGAATAATGTTAATTATATCTAAAAAAAAAGGCACTTTTAAAACATCATTATTGGTAGAGCATGCTTCTTCTTCTCTCTGCTTTCGTGGCTGGCTTTCGGTATTATTAAGGAATTGTGCATTAATGGGAGTCAGCAGTTTTCGGCGCCGCAATCTCATTACATTTACAGAGAAGGGATGGAGAGCAACAAAAAAAAATTAATTGGAGGCATGCGACAGTTAGGACAGGAGCCTGGGCAAGGGCAGAATAAATCAGAGGTCAGTTTGACAGCTTTATGGCTCTGTGGAGAGAGAAGTGGTTAACTTTAATGGGAGGAGATAGTAATGTTGAGTTACTTTATTTTTCCCTCTTCCTCCTCCACGCACTCATCCCCGTCTCCCTTCCCCCCTCGTCAGCTGAGGCGCACACACACACACACACACACACACACACACACACACACCCCTCTCACCCCTGAACTATTTTGACTCGGCGTAATATATAGAGTTAATTCAGCCCTCTGCGCGCAATAATTCATGCATTTCATGCATTCACTGTCGTGCAGACTCAGCGCGGGGTGGAATTGTTAATTTTCTGCGCAGAGATTGCAGCCTCCCTCCTCACGCACACACACACACACCTCTGTCCTGCCTGTCACCGACTCTACCCCCCCTACTCCTCCATCCTCCTCCTCCTCCACCCTCCTGTATTTTTTTTTCTCCATTACTTTGGAAGTTAATTTGGCTAAAAGAGTGTCCACTCCCAGCAGTATTTCTTGCAGCATCAGGTTTCTTCTCTTTATAAAAAAAACAACAGCTTAAGCTCGGTTGTTGCCACAAATCCACACACAAGTCCTCCTCTTTCTACCCCACCCCTAAACTGGACTCTCCCCTCGTGGCCTTTCGGTTACGTCCTGCCCTCTACCCCCCCCCCCATCCCCAAGTTCATTAAGGTCATCCCCGCAAGGGGCCGACCCCCTCCTCCTCCCCGAAACCTCCCCGCTGACCGCTGACTTAAGCCTTGTGCTTTTATAATTGGGGGGGGAAACGCTGGCTAGTAAAGCAGCAACTCAGTGAAGTGGCTTCTGCAGGGTAATGGGGCCCTGCTCTCCATGCACTTCATTTAATCCGTGCAGACCTCTGTGTGTGGTGAGTGGGGGTGGTGTGTGTGTGTGTGTGTGTGTGTGTGTGTGTGTGTGTGTGTGTGTGTGTGTGTGTGTTTTCTGGGATTGTTTGTGGGAGCAGATGGATGGGGTCACACCGTAGAAGACATTATGAGTTCTGTTAGCATATTCTACCACACAGTGTACACAGAAGTGGCTGAAAATGCAGGGCTGCAACTAATTTTCTCTTATTGATTTATCTGTTGGTTGTTTTCAGATTATTATTCCATCTATTTATATAACCTTTATTTAACCGGGAGTAAAAACCCATTGAGATTAAAAATCTCTTTTCCAAGAGTGTCCTGGCCAAGATAGGCAGCAGCACAGTTAAACGATTGCAGACATAAAACAAACATAACTAATGATACTGATTTCGATTTTTCTTTTTCTAACCGATAACCAAGCCTTGTTAACTGATTATTAACCGACAAGATAAGTGTGCCTCATGCAGCGATGCTATTTTTAGTGCCTAACAAGCCGTCCTGCTGCAACGAAAAGCCGATACGCAAACAGGTTAAATCCATCATTTATCACTAGCAGCAGTGTATGAACAAAACAGACAACCGAGTCCTCAGTTCACCCGTGTGGAAGAGTTACTGTAGCAGCCACGCTGCAGCGTGTATTGTCCCAGTAAGTCTCCACCGCACCATTTTGGTTTAGCTGCGCGGTTGCCAGCGGTGTGTCTACCCGGCGTAACGTTAGCGAGTGTCCGACAGACCGAGTGTGGGGTTGTCGGTGGCGTTGTGGCTGTGAATGTGTCAGTGTGTGTACAGTTTATTTGTCATGAATAAATGCTTCAACTCCTCAGCTCAAGACCCGTCGTCTATAAATGTCCAGCACATGTTTGCAGCGATTAAGACGATGTCTTAACGTTGTTTTGTTCAACCAACAGTTCAAAAATCCAAGGATATTCACTCTACCGTGATATTAAACAAAGAAAAGCTGGAACCAATGAACATTTTTGCTTGATAAATGACTTGAACCGAATAATTAAGAACCACTGAAATCATTTGATTGAAAGCGTATACAAATGAAAACAAACTGTAGTTACAGACATTTGGCACTGACAATTCAATCAAGTCATCTGGAATTACAAATGTAGCTCAAGCAGAAACGGTCTAATTAACCTCAATCTGGTACAATAACCCTCTGTTTTTTTTTTTTTCACATTTGTACGTTAGCGTTCAAAGACATGGCATTGCTTTGCAAGCACTGCTTTTATTCCAGCTTCCAGGTTTGAGCTGTGGCAGCATCAGGCTTTCTGCAATGTTTCAGAGACCTTGGCTCAGACCAGCCAGCCAAAGATAAACAGTGAAAAGCATTTCCCCCCAGGGCCTTGAACACAACAAGTATAAAGTTGAAGCCGTCACCTTAACTCTAACATGGAAACTATCTCAAGCAGAAGTTAGCGGAGAGAAAGAATGGAAAAAAAAAAAAGATATTACTTCTGTTTGTGGTCTGGCAGAGTTGCAGAGCACATTGTTCTCATTTATTTATTTTATTTCAGTTGGCAAGGTAGAGGTGAGTTAAGTTCTTTTCTTTTTTATTTTTGCAGTGGGAGGGAAAAAAAAAAAAGGAGGTCACATTTGTTGGCAGTGCTGTGGGAGTGCGCTGATACGAGTACGAGGGCTTTGTGTCAGGAGACATTTTGTGGCCAACAGGAGAGAAACCTAGCGCTGTGACAGGGGGCTTTTCTCTTCTTTAAAAGGCGCAGCGACCCCCGTGACCCGCCGAGTTGAAATGGAGGCCACCGCCGATTCTCATGCCCCGATTGAGGGGGGAAAAAAGTGTCTGACGGCGATTGTGTTGTGAACGAAAACAAAAACAGAGGCGGATATCTGATTTTTAGAAACTGTAAAAATGTTGTTTATGCACCGTGTGTGTGTGTGCCGTTTGTGTCGGGGGGTGTCAGTCGCCGCTGAACACAACCGACCCAAACCCTGAGGCGGTCAGTGTCTCTTCAGTGTGGATACAATCCCATGATTCATCCTTTTTCATGGCATTTCCTCCCCCGTTGTGTAGGGCGATGTACTGTCAGGGCCTGGGAGGAGTTCCCATTGAGTGGCTTCTGCGCTCACACACACACACACACACACGTCTTTATATACCCTATTCACACAAGACCATGGGCTTCATGCATTTAAATGGCCTATCTACTGGAGCACTGATATTATACAACACTTAGAGCAGTTCCAAGATAAAGCTGATGACATTATATTCATATTAATGGTTTTTATTAGCCTCCTTTGATGTGCAGATTGTTGATAAAATGGTGCTTTGATTGGTCTTTGAGAGACGACGCCAAACTGTAACAGATGGCGGCTTGTAGAGCAAAGATTGCAGAGCCTCCATTCAGTGCATGTTAGTGCTGGAACGAATAGTTGATTAACCGATTGATAACCAATTCATTATTCATCAAGCGTTTTGGCTTGATGAGTGCTTCTCAAATGTTTCTCTTTGTTTTATTTTGTTAATTGAATATCTTTGGGTTTTGGACCGTTGGTCGGACAAAATGAGTCTCTGGGATCTTGGATGAGGTTTTTTGTCTATTCTTGGAACTAGTCATGTTTCCATTCAATTGTCAAGTGAATTTTAAGCGAACTTTTGAACTGAATCGACTTATTTGGAGCGAATAAACTCTGCTACAGCGTAGTTTCGTCAGAAGTTGGCGCTATAGGCTACTCATGGCGGTAATCCGAAGAAGAAGTAGAGCTAGCGAACTGGAAACAAAACAAGTTGGCTTGGCCTTCTAAACATCTACAAGAGAAAAATGGAAAGAGGTCTTCAGAAATTTGTTTCAATTGGGCAAGTTGTAATTGTTCTTTCATATCAGCTAGTAATGACCATGTTTCACGTTGTCTCGAGACAAAGACAAGCATTCGCACGTTATGGGAAGATCCGAGAAGATGCCGACAGCGGAAACAGCTGATCAGTCATGTGCGTTAGAATTCATTCGGCAAAGTCATTTCCAAAACACATTTAGCGCATCAACTCTTTTTCGACAAAGGCAAAAAACACCTCAGGCAAGCATAAAAATGTTTTTTTCTCAATTGAGGAAGTTTTACCAAATTTTGCCGTTTCCATAAAGCTTTTCTAAAAGATCATTTAACCGTTAACCCTAGTGCATGTCAGTCATGTAGGAGAAGCCTGATGGAGAACTATTTGACATACAAACAAGTGACAAATTATCATAAAAACCTTAATAAATTAGTGGAGAAACAACATGTATGCAGATGATTGCATACTTGAATGATACATTTAAGCAAGTCACATCCTTTCATGCTCTCAGGCAGGTATAAAAATGCTCAGTAGGTCCAGTTAACCTCGATTTTGGATCATGATAGCAAGATGAAAACATCCAAGTATCTTTATCCTTTGATGAAACATTTATGGGAGCAGTGTCTTGCTGGAAGACAATGCTTCCATCTGCACGAGGTCACTGAGAGGTTTGAAGCAGAGGGCAACGTCCGTGTCACTTCTGGTTGGAAAAAACCAAGATAGCGACAGCCAAAATGCCAAACTCGAGGCCTCAAAACTCCACAAACCAATGGTTAACGTCACGGTGACTTTGTCCACTTCTTATATACAGTACAGTCTATGGTTTGAAGTATGAAAATGATGTTAATGGATTGGAGATGATGAATGACGATGACTAGGAGTATGTATGGCAAAGAGCTTTGAAGCTGTACTGGAGCCAAATGGTGGTACCAAACCTCACATGTTTGTCACCCATTTGTATATTCAGTTGTTGCGTAAACATCCCAAAAAGTTAAATGTGTGTGCCCGAGTATAAGTTGGAACAGCAGCACGTAGAGCTAATGTTGTAAAAAGTGATTTAAGTTTCACACAGATGCCCCCAATTTGTTTCCCCCAGGTTCAGAGAAATGCAGGAACAGCAAAAACACGGCGACCGCATTTGTTTGAGAAAATTACCCCGGCTGCATGCTTGATGATCTCAACAAAAAAAAGAAAAAAAAAAACACTCACAAAGAGGGGAGGAAAAAAAAGTCTAGTTGTTAAATACATATTAACAGATTCCTTCCACTTCAGCATTGAGGAGACGCAGGGAACGCTCTCCATCTTTGGGAGGAGAGGATGCGTCCCCGCTCTAATCAATTCAGGTAGGGCAGCATTATCTGTGGAGCTGCCACCAGAGCCGCGCTGCACAATAACTCAAGGAGGGCATTTGAGAAGTGTGTGAGTTTGATCCTGTGCCAGGGTGATGAATAGCTGTTTTTTCTCCTTTGTTGCCCATCAGCACTTTTATTCCGCAGTTAATCCACCAGACCCACACTGTAATTTTTCACCTTGCTGTGTGATTGCGGTCGTGTATTTGTGTGTGTGTGTTTCCCTATCTTGCTGTCAATGGAAGGGCTCTCGCTCACGTATAAACACAAGCATCCGCCCCGCCCTGCTGGCATTGGAGGCTGATTTAAAGGTGTGTGTGCGCACTGATAGGATTGACATCTCGTGAAAAGTTAGTGAGGAGTGGGAGCCTTATATAATATATCAACGGGAGCCGGTGGGGGTAGACGCTTGTTACCGGGGTGTGTCAGGTGTTAAAAGGATGTCATGTTGTTGCAGATGATGCAGCTTACCCACTTGATTTACTACACCGGCGGAGGTGAGGCTTTCTGCTTGGACCTGCTGAGACCACGTCCACACTGAGCCGGTTAAATATGAAAACCCCGATTTTTCTCTCTGTTCCTCCCGTCTGCACTAAATTGGCATTTTTCACACCCAGAAATTGATTTTTTTGGGATACGTTTCAAAACACAGGCCTCGGGGTTCAGTGAGTGGGGGGGGGGGAATTCAGCTTTTGGAAAACAATAACATGACCCTGCTCTAAACCATCATGAAATAGTGATTTGATACAGAGTTTACCTTGCACAGTAGCTGGATTCTCTCAATGTCGCAAGATCACGCAGGGATCACATATCATACGAAAATCCATCTTGTCAGGCTTCAAGTTATGCGTTTGTGTCAAGCAAGCCAGTGCACTGACCAATCGGTGTCCTGTGAGGAGCTACAGGCGTGGCTTAGGTGCGTATGACGTGACACGGAGAGGCGGTTGTTCGTTCTAAACAGCGATGGCGGCTCCTGAAGAGGTTAGCGTAGATGCTGCAATAGCATCAGTTATGTCAGAACTGGAGAGTATTTCTTCATTGAAGAAGAGATTTTCTCGATGGAAAAGATGTTTTTGCTCTTCTCCTGACTGGCTTCGGCAAGAGTTTGATTGACAGATGGTTCATCCAATCACCTGCCAAGTCTTTTTTTGAAAGTGCCTGCTCTTTTCCAAACCGTTTCCAATAACTGCTTCTTAGACAGTTCTCTTAACAAACCATCTGGCGTGCCAGGTTAGGAGTGATGCAGAGTACCGCTCTTTACCAGATGTTGGCTGTGATGGCATGATTTTGTTGTTTGCTGACTGAAAGAGAACACAGAAAAAGACATTTAGCCATTTTCCAGGTTGTTCAGGTGTTTTCGTATGGAGAAAAATTGAAACATACTTGAAAAGGTTAATGTGGACACGCATTATTTTCACACATACTAAAGGGTATTTTCAGAATCAGTTGGCTTAGTATGGAGTGGCCACATTTTAGTTATTTTCCCAGGAAACATCCAGCTTGTATTAGATCTCTTACAGTAGACAGGTTACAGCTCGACCGCACAAACAAATGGTTAATGAGGCATAAGTGGAATGACCTGAAATTCTGTACGCAGCTTTGCACCCCAACACAACGTACCCCCACCTCTTCCTCCTCCTCCTCCTCCTCCTCCTCTCTTCTCCTCCACTCTGATTAGGGAGTCGGGGGTCCTTGTGGTCACATTTTAATACAATCCTGAGCACTCTGAGCCCCTCGTCAGCCTCGCGCCCGCCACGTCTCCTCGTGGTGGAGGGGCTAGCATTCCTCCAGAGAGCTGTTCTACATACGGCGGACAAGGAGCACAGCTTCGCGCAAAAGCCTGCTGAGACTCCACACCATTTATCTCTCAGCTGCAAGGTTGGGCCAGGACTAATTGACTGAGCTATGTGCGTGTGTGTGTATATGTATGTGTGTGTGTCGGTCCTAGTCCCTGGAAGCATGGCGCATTAGTAGAGTCTGAGATGATAGGATGTGGTAAAGAGAGAGCGAGAGAGAGAGGCCAACCTTGTGTTGTGAGCCCATCAGAGGGGGCTCGGATAAAAAGCTCTCCTGTAAAGTCAGTTATTGGCTCCGGCTCTCCAAAATACGGCCAGTTAAACTGTGCTCAGGGAGCAGAAAAACCACACAGCCGATGCTGCATTTAAAGTACAATTCTGGATGTGGCTCTATTTTGTACTTTTAGCCAACATTGATAACATTGTACTCGTCAAATTGCTTGGGAACATGTCGACATCACAGCAACAAAGTCAGACGGTACGAGAAACACAAGGGGTCAGATGACCATGCAAATGAAAGCTGCAAAAATTAATCGATTAGTTAGTTATTAAATTAATCGTCAACTGTTTTGATCATGGATTAGTCGGTTTGAGTCATTTTATAAGAAAAAAAGTGAAATATTTTCTGGTTTCTTTACTCCTCTATGACAGTAAACTGAATATCTTTGAGTGTCATGTCTACACACAGACTCCGAAACTTCCGTCCGTCATTAAAGTTTCTGGAACAGGTTCGATTGTCTGTGTTGTTTCACATCCGTCAAAAGGAAAAAAAAGGATTGTTTGACCACTTGCGAATTTTGGCAACAAATAGAGTAATAAAACGCATCGGACTAAGTGTGCAGGGTTTCCCCGGTAACGTTTTTTTATTGGATGACGGCTTAAAAAAAAAGGCATTAATTAGCCACATTATTTCCTCCAAATTAGTACGGCTCACCTGAGGGTTCATTATCATCACTCATGTTTTCTGACATCTTTTTAGTGATGCCGTCATGTTCCCAGATTTCAGCAATTAATTTGGTGATTACAATGTTATTATTGTTACCGATAGGATCGATGGCCAAACCTATGGAAATTAGACAAACTGAAATGATTCTATTTAAGTGTTCCTGCCTGTGTGAATCCCCGTCCTCGTGTGGTGCAGCGCAGACCTCGTGCTCTTTCCCTGTGTTCCTCTCACCACTCTGCTCTGGACTTTATCAACACATTGTTTAACTTGGCCTCCTCCCAATGTAAGCCCAAGTACAGCGCGGAGTTGGCTGTCTCACCGTCCACAGGGAGTGGGCTGAGCGGTGTGTGTGTATGTGTGTGTTCGTGGGCACATTTCTAGGGGGGAGTGGAAGCACCTCATTCTCCTGGACCAGGAAGCTTTGAATCACGCTGGCTCTTCCTGGAAGGACCCAGAGGGAGCCGGGGCCGAGCCGGCTGGACTCAGGCAGGCTGTCTGAGCCGGAGCCTGGCCTCTCGCTGACACCAAGCTGGTGGCGAGCTCGGTTCTTACCTCACCCTCGCAGAGCAGGCCACGCCTTCCCTCTGCTCACCAGGTTGGCACGCTGCAGGCGTTTTCCTGTACTGGGAAGTGTTTTCAGCTTTGGCTGCGGCTGTGGCGCGCACTGATAACCTCAGCCTCTGGAACTTTGAGAAACAGGAGTTTATTGATCGGATGTAAATAGCACAAGGTGGGCTACAGTAGCTTCGAATTCAAGCGCTGCCTCGTTTGTATATTTCAAGAGTAAATTTTCATTACCGATGCCACTAGTACAACAATTCTGCAGTTTGAAGGCATTCAGTTCGGCATGCTTACCGAGCTAAATATAATTGTGTCAAGCTGTCACCTGCCTACGCTGTCACAGGCCTCGTTTAGTTCATGGAAATCACACTCTCCCAAGCCTGAGGTGCTGAGGATCTAGGCATGTAAGTTGATATTAATAGTATAGAGCCGGGCTGGTGCTGCAGGGTGTCCACACCTTCCTGTTTTCTCTTTCTTTGTTTTGGCCCGGCGCTGACAGATTTACCTCTGGAGGAACTCCAGCATCTGAAAGGGAAAAATG